>BTPG01000006.1:156983542-157021042 GCA_036245525.1 Semisulcospira habei
CAGTATTATGTCAGTGATTACATGGTGAAGGAGTTGCCTATTTTACGTCACCGCCACTGACTTTCTCACTAGAAGTGAAGGCTTTTTTTTTTTTTAGTGTTTTAATTGTTTTCTGAAAAGAATTATTTTTTGCTAAAGAAGTTGAAAAGATACAAAGCTGGCTAACGAACTCATCCAATGTCTTTATCCTAACTAGCTATATGCAAAAGTTCAAGTAAATATGACAAAAATTACGGACTCTAATCTGGGCCAACCGACTTCCTATAAACGGTTGTTTATATCTTCAATGAGACTTTCAATTATAATATGCTCGGAGGCTCTCTTAACCACTTAAGAAAGTATTTCGCCAAGTTTCAAGCTTGTGTGTACAGAAATATCGGAGATCCTCTTGTTTACGTACATACGCACACACATACATACATACAGACATACGTCGCTTCGCGCCAAATGTACGTTCAGGAGCGAGGTTAGCGTAACTAGATATGATTCATTTTTTTTAAAATCTTGTTAGAGGTTTAGCCTGCCCGCCTTTGACATCATGGACATGCTATTAAAGTCGCCCCACTGCGACCCGTCCTATAAATAGAAAGGACTTAAAAACCCCAAACAAACATACACGCAACGCGCGCAAACACATACAGACACGCACAGTCAGAAATAGCTCAGGCGGTTAAGCGTCGGAGCAGGAGAGCGAAGGGAATCGCCGGGTCGTGGGTTCAAATCCCCGTCCCGCCCCGGTAGCTGGACTCGCAATCAAGGGGGAAAAGACAGGCTTGTTCAATAGCATGTCCCTTTAAAGATCCTGGTAAATCAAAGTGGCACAGTTGGAGTGCGCCTGAGTTGATCAGTGTTCAGGTCGTATCCCATAGGTAAAAGATTTCCCTGTCCCCCATAACCCGCCCGTCAGGGCCGTCCATTATCAATTCGGTGCCGTGGACGTTAAACCCGAACTAACCAAACACAGACACGCGCTAATGATAACCTATATACTAAGCAAATCATTCGAATCATAGTGACAATTTACTTAACATAGCAAAAATCATGTAGATTATAATAGAAACATGAATTATGTAGTTAGGCGATTATTATTAGTATGGACAAACCATACGGCAGCGGCATGCACTGATTACGATAAGCATATGTTCGATACGGATTCTTGTGGTAGATTATGTATCAGCGGACAAGTACTTGAGGAGGCATTCTTTGAAAGAGGAGAGGGAGCTAGCGTGCGTTATACATGCAGGCAGTTTGTTCCAGAAAGATGCGCCTGAGAAAGCGGACACACTGGTTTTAAATAGATCTATTCTTGGGCGCGGTGTAATATAGTTTCATCTTGAAGTAGAATAACCTGAACTTGCCTTGGTAAAGAGCTTACAAAGATATTCTGGGTGAATCTCATCCCCGACTTTATACATAACCACACCCTTGTTACAAAGGTGATGCTTGCTGAGAGGCAGCATTTTCAGTTTTCAAGTTTTTCGTCAGTTGTCAGGGCTGAATCAGGCAGGATATGTTTTGCTGCTTTCTGATGCAGGGAGTTAAGCCTTTTCAAGTGTATGTCACCGTTGCCATCCCATATCATGGACGCATGATTTGACATGTGCATTGAAAAATAACTTGAGAGCATCAACATCGATAATGTACTTCAACTTTGAAGCATAAAAACATTTCTGGCAACAGTTTTTTTTCTACATGCAGCATTTATGTGCGATTGCCACTTCATCTGGACATCAACAATTACACCAAGTAATCGGTGTTCCGTGACCTGAGGAAAGGTGTCATGGATAGTCAGGCTGAGTGTAAGTGGCTTGAGCTGATGCTTCCGACAGGTTGCCATCGTCTGCATTCCGTTTTGGGAGGATTTAAAATCATTTCATTGTTTGCGCACTAAGTGGACATTTCGTGCAAACCTTTCCGCAAACAGCCATTTAAAGAATCAATACTCATGGTCCGGGGTGTGAATTGTGGCCTCATCAGCGAATAGATCACACACAATGTTGTCGCTAGTCAAATGTAGCAGCAGGTCATTTATAAAGAGGGAAAACATAAGAGGCCCAAGGACTGAGGGCACTCCCCGTTTCACTAATCCGCTTGAGGAGTATGATCCCGGGCGCGGATGTTTCGTCGCAGGTATGTAATGTAACTCCTCAAAAGACCGTGAACATAATGCGACGTTTCGTAATTGCGACCGGTCCCGCGACCAGCTAGCAGGGTTGCTACTGAGTTTCTTTTGTGGTCGATACCCAGTAAGCGAGAGGTCCTCGGCGCAACGTCGGCAGCAGATGGCTGTGCGCGGGCCATCTGTGGCCGACATCGCACTGTGGACATTGTACTTCTTAGTTTTCAAGTTAATCAGACACTACAAAAAAAAAAAAAAATAAAATAAAATAAAAAAAATGAAAAAGTAACAACTAATGCAAACTGCTGTCACGCATACGTTGGTGTGATTTAGATTGCAGGTAACTATGAAAAGGGTTACGTGCACAGCCCTTACTAGTAAAATGAAAATTGATCAGAATCGACTACACCTTCACCCCAGTCCATTAGGTCTTCCGACAGCAGGTGAAAGTGACGGGTTTTTTGAAACATTGCAGCATTATCATCAAACTGCATGTTGATGACGGCTGCTGATTAAGACAGAAGATCGAAACACATGAAACAGCGGTCTTCCAAATACGCCTCTGAACTCTCCATTGTCTAACACTGCACGTTTACAACATGACAATAACATCTTGAAAGAAAATGTAACCGGGCAGACTTTAAGCAGGCAAAAAATGAGGCAACCAAACGTCGAAGACAGGGGTCGCAGTGACATGTCTTTATTAAAGGTGAAGCAACTGAAGAAACAGCGCAGAGCTAAAAGGGAGTCGACATTGTAGCTACTTCATAGTTGTGTCGTAGCGGCGCGAGGGAAACCAGTGCAGATAAGAATGATGCAGTCTGGCACAAAGTGATTCTGTCAAGCGTGCGCGCCGCGGGAGAGGGCTTTATATACGGCACGCGCGGGCCGCAAAGAAACTCCCACTTGTCCGTTTCCAAAATAGGTGCTTTTGGAGCCAAAAAGCTGAAATCTGTGTTTGTTTACACTTGGTTGTCTAACTATAGCTCCGGTTCTACAGGACCTGGAAACTTGCGGTTTGCTACTAATGAAAGAGCCACAAATTTAGTTTTACTAGTGCCAAACATTGACTTGATTATTTAAGGCTAGACTTAATTATGATTTTTAAAGGACTTTTTTCCATGGACTTGGACGAAGCAAAAGGTGCAAAATCCCAAAATAGCGCTTAAACCAAAATCGATCGGACTAGAAGTAAGTTACAAAATGAAAGTATCTATCATGCTGAATCTTATGGATATTGGTTTAAAACAATCGGTGCAGGCATTGAAGAGCTATCTGACTTAAAATGCCAAGCCAAAAAAACACAAGCTAAACGCCACTGTAAAACCCACGCTAAAACAAAGCAGCGAGGCGGCTGACGCGGCTGTATCCCATGAACAGACACTGAAAACCTAGTAGCCTAGAAGTAAGCCAGACTGAGGGGTCGGACCAACACAGGCATCGCTGAAAGCAATACCTCGCGCAACCTTACATCAAAGGAAAACCACTGAATAAAAACAATACAACACATATTTTGCAAACAAGTAAAGTTGTTAAAGTCTTGCTGCAAAGAAACAAAGTTACATCAGGTGGGTTATGAGAGCTGGGTGTACCCGGTCACAAAAAAAACCCAACAACAACGCACCACACAAGCATATATACACACACTGTTTTGATACATGCACACACACATACACACACAAGCATATGCACACACTGTTGTGACACACATGTGCACACACACACACAGACACATACACACAAGCATGCACACACACTGTTGTGACACACATGCTGCACACACACACACACACACACACACACACACACACACACACACACACACACACACACACACACACAGCATATACACACACTGATGTGACACACAAATACACACACACAGATCAACAAGTACATGCCAACATGTCAATTAAACTCAACTTTTATTTCACCCAAGCTATATTCAAGTTGCACTTCTAACATAAATTATTGCATAACAGTAACATCTTAGCAACATTTATCGCCTATGCATCTGGTCATGTATCAACATTAAAAATACATACCAGTTTTAAAAATTTTTTAAAAAGGGGGGCGATAAAAAAGAAAGAAGAGAAAAGGTCACCACGCCGACATTGGCCGCAATTGGTCCACGCATAGCTGTGTGCGGGTCAACTGCGACCAACAATGGCTCGAAAGGCCTGTGCATACTGTCAATACCAGTACCCCTTGTAAGCGCAAAGTGATGTACAAGTTTGTCCAGATCAAAAATATCACAGCTGTGTGAACTTAGAAATTAACCCCTTCCCTGCCACCGTTCGTACATTCTTGTTTCTGAAATCTTTGCTCATTCAGCGACCAAAAGCCAAAACCGTTCAAGAAACATGTATACAAATTGGTCAGAGGAAGAGGCATAGATACTCATGAGCCTCCGCAGTTGTGGGGACTCATGCAGGATATATATGTCTTTTGCAGTTGGATCATGTTTACTTTTTCTCGACAGTGAAGGGGTTAGCAGATGTCGAGCCAAAGACATTTTGGTCGCTGGGTTCCCAATTGAAACTACACCTGTTTCTGTGACTTTCTTGGACCACATAATTTCAGACTACAAAATATTCCTTCAAGACTCATAACCCTTTGGGTGGTGGTAGTGACTAGTCAAAATGAGTGTAAATGTATAAAAAAGCTGAATGCAGTGTGCAGTACATAACTGAAGAACAGCATCAGTAATGTTCTACAGCACATGTACTGCACACTAGATTAGTTCAAGTATGCATATGAAAAATGTGCACTCCAATTACATGGACTGAGACCAGAATGACACTGCTCCCTGTCTGTTTGCATTACAATTTTCTTTCTAACAAAAAATAAATAAGGAGAAAAATCTTTCCATCTCACCTTCTTTAACGACAGGCGCCACTTTTGTTCTTCAAGACTTCTTTTGAGAGAGCACTTCTATAGAGCAAATTCCTAAAAGTTAAAAGTACAATGAGTAAAACCTTCTAAACTAACTTAAACAACAATGGCAAGACCTTTATAGCTCAGTGCATGACCTGTGACCTTGACCTTCCCCAAAGGTCACTAAAATAAGCAAGTAATCAATAGAGTTGCATGGTCTTACCAGTATAACCAGTATGACATTGCAACGGTACAATATACATCTATACTGGTACGGGTACCCTTGTACCGGTGGTACACGGGCCTTTTTATTAGCAATGAACCAAGTCATAGGTGAAGAAATTAGCGGATCGAGGGCCAAAGGTAACTAGTGAGAGCTATTTTCTAAAGTGCATTTCTTCAGTTTAGTACGAGTACAATCACATCTTCCAAAAATCATCTATGTACAAATCACGGGGAATTAGAATAGATCAAATACTATGTCATTTTCAACACTGGCTATACAGATTGTCCTTTGAGATTGGTCGCTGAATTTGGTGTGTTTGGAAAGCTCTGCCACAAAGTATCCTTGGGCCAAGTTTGAAGACTGTGGATCGAATTGTCTCTGAGGAAATGCCAAGGTTAAACTTTACCATGCATGATGGCAGACAGATGACCACTGACCAAGAACATAAGACTCATCTTGCTATTGAACCCGAGCCAAAAACCACATCAACATACCCCCCCTCTTCCCCCCAGCACCCCCACCCCTCTCCATCCACTCCCTAAACACACACACTAATAGTATGTAATATGCCACACCACACACAAACACGTTTGTCATTTTACAATAAGAAAAAGTGTGCTCAACACTATGTCATGTACCATTCTGTTCAAGATTTTGCTCACATATATGCAACGTGTGTGCTGGTCTATGATTTTGGACCTTAAAACCAGCAGCTGTAAGGTCCAAAATCACAAAACAGCACTCATCTGCCCTCTTTTGGCAAAAGACAGTAACTCCCTTGTAATACATTTATGGACTTACTGCCTCTTGCCAGATTAGGGCAGACATTAATTAAATTAATTAAACAAAGGGAATGTATTCAAGGAATACAAATATAGCGTTTGTGCACAAGCTGTTGAATCTATTCAGTATTACATGTATTGTGATCTAGACAAGTGATTGTCACTCACCTCCCTGGGAACAACCGCACAAGACTACAGCAGAACACATGTTTTGAACAACCAATTGACCTTACAAGAGGTCACCTGTCATTTAACTCATTGCCTACTAAGTAACCTTTCTCTATTATGCACTGCGTCACTATTACATGGTAGTCATAGTCATAGTATGATACAATTACACCAGACGCACGCACGTAGGGTTCTTGTTAAGAAACTTCACTCAGCTGCAAATCGTCACACGTGGCACAAGGTTGTTGACGACACTGGAGTAACAGTTCCAAGAATACTTTATTCTGGTGATGCAATCTCAGCACAATGCATCCACAAATTCATCCACACTTTGGTACACTGTCTCTCTAAAATGCATCCACAATTCTGATACACTTCGTCTCCCATACAATGCACCAACACTAATACACTGTCTCATCTACAATGCATCAACACTTTTGACACACTGCATCTCTCATACAATGTACACACATAATTCGCTAACACCCCTTTTTATACTATTACAGATTTCCAGAACAATTTCAGAAAAGAAAACAACCAAAACTCATTAGTATTCATGAAAAAGAACACCCTAGATTCGTATACAAACTTCGACTCTTGGCTTGACTTCGCGAACGAAGATTCTATAGGGCTTGCCCACGTCGTCTGCAGGCAATTTCGTGGCTGCGGAGGCCAATCCGGGACAGGCAGGTTCGACCGCAGTGGCTGCAGGGGAAGGTCTGGTCAGGGTTCTGAGTTACGGCAACTCGGTTTTTTCTCCTGAGCCGTTTGTCCTTAAGGTTAGCTCTGCGAGAGTCCTCAAAGGAGACGGCTGCCTTGTAGATGGTGGAGCGCCAGGTGTCACGGTCCGCAGCAAGCGAAGACCACTGGCGGTGGTCGATTTGGCAAGCACTAAGTGACTTCTTGAGACCGTCTTTGTATCTCTTCTTTGGTGCCCCTCTGTCACGGTGTCCAGTAGCAAGCTCGCCGAACAGAGTGATCTTGGGTAGGCGATGATCCTCCATCCTGGAGACGTGCCCCGCCCAGCGAAGCTGTGTCCGCAGCAACAAAGCCTCGATGCTCATAGTTTCTGCCTGTTCAAGGACCTCGACGTTGGTGACATAGTCACTCCAGTGAATGCCCAGGATGGTACGCAGGCAGCGCTGGTGAAAGCGTTCGAGGAGTCGTAGTTGGTTGCGGTAGAGGGCCCAGGACTCGGAACCGTACAGCAGGGTGGTGAGGACGACAGCTCTGTACACACTGATCTTGGTGCCCGTTTTCAGCTGTTGATTGTGCCACACCCGCTTGAAAAGTCGCCCAAAAGCGCTGTTCGCTTTTGCCAGCCTGCTGTCAAGCTCCTTGTCCAGCTTGGCATCTGACGTGATGATGCAGCCAAGGTAGGTAAACTGGTGTACTGACTTCAGTTCAGACTCGCCGATGGTGATGTGGGGAGGGCGATGCTCTACCTTGGGTGCCGGCTGATGTAGTACCTCTGTCTTTTTCAGACTGACCTCGAGTCCAAAGAGCTGGGCAGCATCTGCAAAGCAGGATGTGATGCGCTGCAAGGCTCTCTCTGTGTGTGCAACAAGGGCAGCGTCATCAGCAAAGAGCAGCTCACGAATCAGTTGGTCTAGGGTTTTCGTGTGGGCCTGCAGTCGTCTGAGGTTGAACAGGCTGCCATCGAGACGATACCTGATGTACACTGCATCGTCATCGTCGAGGTCTACTGTGGCCTGCTTCAACATCATGCTAAAGAAGATGGTGAAGAGGGTTGGTGCCAGCACGCAGCCCTGTTTCACGCCGTTGATAATGGGGAATGGTTCTGAGAGGTTACTGTTGAGTCTAACCTGGCCTTGCTGGTCCTCGTGGAGCTGGACGATCATGCTTAGAAACTTTGGGGGACAGCCAAGTCGCTCCAGGATCTGCCACATGCCTTGCCTGCTTCCTGAAAATCTGTGCAATCCGTAAATGTGGCTAACTGTAGCCAAACATGTTTACTTTGACGTCATACTTGAGGTCACTAGAAAGGTCGCGACCCTGACAGAACCTTCCAGTATAATGTTGGTCTAACTTACAACAATGTAGCAAAAATACGCGCCATGACAAAAATCGATCGCTGTTCTCCGTGCAAACGAAAACGAATCATACTAAAAAGGTACGTAATTCTTATCTAAAACCACTGAACTGAACATCCGATCTTTCCTATGATCAACACACATGCTCTAAAACGAATGACACAACCACAAACATAACAGCCACTGAGCAATTCTGTTAAGAGTTCATTTCTGCATCAAGTGCGCATGCCAAGTAACGGCTTGTAATGACACATTTAGCATTAAAAATAGCGCAGCACACGCCCATAGTGTGCTATAGGAAGTTGTCTTCTGGCAGCTGGAGCCGCTAACAAGGAGTTAAGCTGCAACCACCTAACTGCAGTTCTTAACTCATTCTGCCTGCGACACACCACAGCAAGATATGTCTCGACCATGATAGTTGAAGGGTGGTGGCAGAATAGCTTGGCACCTATAGGCGCCAAGTTATTCTGCCACCACCCTTCAACTATCATGGTTGATCTGTCTCCTGAATTATAATCCAGTCCTCAAAGGATAACTCCAAAATGTGGGTATTTTGTACCTCGGGCACCACGAGTTAATGTCAGGTGACACTTTTACTACTCAAGACTTCTATGAACACAGCACCACTTTCTCGCCAAAAAAAAAAAGAAAAAAAAAGTGGCTGATCAAAACAGGTTCTACTGTAGACACAGGGTGGCAATGGCAAATAAAATATAAAACAAAAACATGTAACTGCAAAACAGTTGAGCTAGATTCATAAAACTTTTGGGCAACTGACCAAGATACAAAAATTAACAATTCGGCTGTCGGTAGCGGGTTTTGTCACGATGATTCCTGCAGGAATCCTAGAGACAAAAACCGCTACCGACAGCCAAAGGGCTAAAGAAAAAAATATCTGATGGTCTACATAAGCAACCACACCCAATGTCCATTTCCGCTGCTAGTACATGTAATTCTGTACATACAAGCTTGAAACTTGGCGAAATACTTTCTTAAATGGGTGGCTATGAGAGCCTCCGAGCATATCAGTGTAATTGAATATCTCATTGAAGATATAAACAACTGTTTATAGGAAGTCGGTTGACCCAGATTAGAGTCCGTAATTTTTGTCATATTTACTTGAACTTTTGTATATAGCTAGTTTGGAGAAAGACATTGGATGAGTTCGTTAGCCAGCTTTGTATCTTTTCAACTTCTTTTCAGAAAAGAATTAAAACACTAAAAAAAACCTTCACTTCTAGAGAAAGTCACACAGTGCCGTTGATGTAAACGAAGCAACTCCATCACCAAAAAGACACTGATACTCTAAATATGACATAATTCTCTCTCTCTCTCTCTATGCTATGGACTCATTTATTTCCCTTGCTTTTTGTGTTGGTGACAGTTACTAATTCTCCAATACCGTTTTTTTTTTTCCTTTCATTAATTCACCTATTGTGTTTTTTCCCGTAGTTTTTCTTCCTACTCTTGTTCTTCTTATTATTATTGTTATTATTTGCATGCTCTGTTTATTTTCCTGTTATGTTGGTTGTTTACAGGACAGCTTGTAAGACAGGCATTTATCCTGAATAAATAAAGATTCATCATCATCTCTCTCTCTCGCTCTTTCTCCCACATATGCGCGCATCTCCAAGCGGCATAGATCCTCATGTGCCTGGAAGGCGCATGAACATCTATGCCTCTTGAGGATGTTTGGAGCGCACGCATGCACTCACGCCCACTCATACACGCACATCGATGCGCTTTCTGAAGAGCATGCAGGTGTACTTAGTATAGCATGTAGCTAGGTAAAGTCAACCTGATTTTACACAAATTATAGCAAGACTGAATTGTACCGTAAAATTCTAGCTTTGTCACCATTTTCGCAAGTCTTGAAGCGAAAGCGAAACTCATATCACGTTAGATATAAAATTACGTAAAAACAAAAATATACATCATGACAAATGACGTTTGACAAACCAATGACACATAAGCGCGCATCTCCAAGAGGCATAGATCTTCAAGTGCCGGGAAGGCGCATGAACATCTATGCCTCTTGAGGATGTTTGCAGCGCGCGCATGCACTCACGCACACGCATACACACACATCGACGCGCTTTCAGAAGAGCATGCAGGTGCATCTCCAAGAGGCATAGCTCCTCATGTGCCTGGAAGGCGCATGAACATCTATGCCCCTTGAGGATGTTTGGAGCGCGCGCATGCACTAACGCACACTCATACACACACATTGATGCGCTTTCAGAAGAGCATGCAGGTGTACTTAGTATAACATGTAGCTAGGTAAAGTCAACCTGATTTCACACATATTATAGCAAGACTGAAATTGTACCATAAAATTCTAATTTTGTCACCATTTTCCCAAGTCTTGAAACGAAAGCGAATCTCCTATTACGTTAAATATAAAATTACGTAAAACCCCAAAAAATGTCATGACAAATGACGTTTGACAAACCAATGACGCGTATGCACTGCAAGAGCCCCTTCTAGTGTTCACTATGACGAATTGGCACATCTGCGAGGCTTTTTCAGAAGGAGATATTTCAACATCAGAATCAAGTCAAAGGCAAAAGGTAAAGACCTTTGACAGTGAAGACAGATCTCATATAGAAGGGACTTTGTGGGTTATGATTCATCCCAATGCATCTTGTTTGTTATTCTTACTAGATACTTTGCATACAGCTAGATTAATGGGAGATAATAAATGCGTTCATAATCCGCATTGTACCTCTTCAACTTCAGGAATAATAATTCATTTATTTTTGCACGTTTGGAGCCACGTTATACTCCCATCAAACAGTCAGCCCTAAAAGAGGCTGTGTGGAAGAAACTGTCAACCCTGAAAGAGGCTGCGTGCCTTTCAGATTAGTGACGTGAAACATAAAATTCATTACCGTGTACACAGCATCGTAAGACTAGCAATGCCGTGACGTCAAGCTTATAGTGACATTATCTTGCTGCTCGTGCTATTCTTCTTCAGAATTCCTGTCGCTACACGAGCCTACAGAGCGTACTAATGGCGGGAAGTACCATGTGTCCATCTTTCTTTGTGTGCGCTGGCGTGAGTGTTGATCAGAGGCTGGCATAGAGAGGGAAATGGATCAGAAGGATAAGCTTAAAAATATAAACAACTCTGAGTGTTCCTAAAGGAAAAACGCATGTGAGCTCCAAACAATACGGTATTTTCTTTGGGATGAAATCCTCATCTTGTAAATTTTTGGCTCTTTGTGGCAAATTGCTTTTAGGGTATGCATGATAAAACTGGGACAACAGTGCAAGCAGAAACCGGGTACTGATTATTTTCTGGACTAAAAGGGTGATCACTGATTAATATTCATCCTTAATGATTTGTACCTAACACTTGACAGACAAACAAAACACAGTGTAAACCCTAACAAAGACATTGGTAACTCTATAGGTGCATCTAGAAACTTTGCACCAGCAAGAGACGGTTTGATAATGACTGTTCAACGGTAGTTCCAGGTTAGGTTTGGCACCTAAAGACGGGAAGATATTCTGGCACCAGCCTTGAATCGTCATGGTTCAGCCATCTCCAGTAGTGGTGTACGAGGGCTAAATGTGTTAATACATGAGACATGCTGCATTTGGATACACAGCTTTATGCAGTGTATCTAAATGCAGAATTCCTCAAACTAATTCTTTAATTTTCTAGTCCTCCTTCTTTTTGGTCTGAATTAGCAGCCACTCCATGTCGTACTGTGTGGCCTGCAGTCCTTGTCCTTCAGACTTATGCACCACTACAGTCAACCACACTATGGCTGCTACCACGACCACCAAAACTGGACGCACAACACTCAAAACCAACATCACTGCTGGAGGGTTGGTTTGCTCGAAATTCGAGATAGCCAGCCAAAAGATAATGACAGAGAGACCAAGAGCGCGCAGCTGCCATTGAAAAGCACGCTGACGCACCTGGGTGATGCCCGTCTTCACGATGGTGCATGCCTCTTCGATGCACTGCCTCCGCTCCAGGTCATCTTCTGCTGGGGTGGCTTGGGAGTCCGCTAGAGTATAGAAAAGGAGTGATGCTGATATTCAGGAAGAACAATTATCTACAAGTAGTGGACTACACCCTTGTGATGAGTTGTGCATGCAGTCCCAGTGGCTGCATGCACAAAGGGGTTAAAAAATACAAGTGTGTGCTGTTTGTGATTTTAGACTTGACAGCCTGTGGCTGTACCATCCAAAATCACAAACCAGCACACACATTTTGTTGCCATCAATGCAAGCAGATTTGTTTGAAATTAGACAGAAGGCACTGGATTAAGGAAACATTAATATGATGATGATAACACAACAGCCATTTTACTCCTTTCAATTTTAAAGTCTGGCAAGGGAATTAATATGATATGTATAGCCCAGTGACTGCTACTACCAGTCAGTGGAAAATACGCATATTTACATGTCCTTTCTGTCAAGCAGTATCACCAGCTGGTTCATGACATCCTATCAATTTTCAGCACCTTTATTTATATTTGTAAGTGATATTATAACATTCAAGCACTCTGAAAATACAACCCTTGAAGAAACACAATACAACTAATATAATTAGTAGTCACCTTCATTGGCACGTGTTAATGTTAGCACAGCAGCGACGGCTTCATGGTCAGAGTAGGGGTACTTCTGGCCTGGCACCATTCCCATAGTGGTCATGCACTTGTCTATCACCACCTTTACACCTGGTTATAGGAAAGACAAAAGCTGTATGGTCCATGATTCATGGACATGCACACAGACAAAGAACTGATGAAATAATAGTAAATGTATCACTTGTCAGCTGTGCAATACACTTACTATTATTCCTTCAGTTCTTTACTTGTGTGCATGTCAATGAATCAGGGACCATACTTGTGGAAGACAAATACAAATTTTATTTGTCTTTCACAAATGTGAGCAGAGGGGCTAAATTTCTGGGCAGATAACATCTAATGAAAACGTTCCCAAAGGTAACACAAAACCTTCCACAATAACTTCCCTTTCATTGCATTTTTGTTAACAGTGAGTACACTCTAGGTTTCTCTATATTCTGGCACCACCCTCGAACTAGCATGGTCGATCCATCTCTTGTTGTAGTAATCAGGGTTGAATGGGTTAACTTGCTTGTGCTGGCAGCCAGCTACTCTTAAAAGCCCACTACTTTCACATCTGTTCAAAGAAACACTCATGGCAACAGATGGTTATGAAACACTACAATCATATGGGTCTAGATCTGGTTCACTTAACCAGTAGACACAGGGGCATCCAGTTCAGCACACGTCTTAACATCAAGTGATCTGACTATGACTCTGCTCTGCTTTTACGAGCAATGTTCAGCTCAAAATAGACTGATGCACTGACGGCTGTGCAGAATAAACAGGTATGAATACATGTATGCATTTGATGCGTGCCCAGACTGCCATAGAAGTTCATTAGATGTGTCAAGAAGGCATAACAAACACAAATTGTGCTGAAATTTGTCTTCAGATTTACCTGAAATGATACTTTAACAGCACTGGCGCCTCCTGCAAAAGGGTTCACTACTTATATGGGTCTATTATGCCAAGCAGGCTACTAATCATATCTCACGGTGGCAAGGGGCTTAACCCATTTAGCCCCGAGTCCCTACAGCTGGAAATGGATTGACCATGATAATTCAAGGGTAGTGCCAGATTAGCTTGGCGCCTGAAGTCCCTACAGCAGGAGATGGATTAACCATGATAATTCAAGGGTAGTGCCAGATTAGCTTGGCGCCTCAAGGCGCCAAGCTAATCTGGCACTACCCTTGAATTATCATGGTCAATCCATCTTCTGCAATTGGTACATAGTCATTAGGCAACACCTCCAAAATTTGAGAAATGGGACCTTGGAGCTAAAAGGGTTAACTGCTAATACAGTATATGAATTTCAGGTAGGGCCACACACCTGGTTTTGAGCGATACATGATGTAGTCAATGCGCTTTCCATTTGGCCGAATTGCAGCTGAAGATGAATCTTGGTACGGGTTGAAGGGACAGTCACAAGTGCTGCCAGATGGATTGTTGTCATCAACTGCATTTACCTGATATAAAAATAACAACAAAAATGGCAAAGCCTTTAAGGCTCTCTTTCATGACCAATCTGAGGGGTTATACAAATTAGTATGCATAGAAAGGTCTTACCATCATGTATCTTTGTACCAAGTTTGGGTTTGAAGTTGTAAATAGTATTTGAAAAAAAATAAATGTTGTCAAAATATGGCTATTTTTCATGTATTTCCTGATCCCTTGTGAACCTGACCTTTTCCAGAGAGGTCACTCAAATTGGTATGTTTAGAAAGGTCTTGCCACAAAGTATCCTTGGGCCAAGTTTGACTGTGGCTTGAAAAGTCTCAGAGAAAATGCCAACATTAAAGTTTACCATGGACGACCACTGGCCCAATTCAATTCAATTCAATAAACTTTATTTATCCCGTGAGGGGCAATTAAAAGTGGTCCGACAGGCTCAGTCACTTAAATATACACAAAATTTACATTACAATATCCATACAATTATACAAACAATCAATTCAATTACAATCTAATGTACAACATTAATAAATCAAATTTAACTACAACAACAACATACGTGCACATATCACACAAACACACACTCACACTTGGGCGTCATTAATGAGACGAATAGCAGTTGGGACAAAAGAGAATTTTCGCCTGTTCGTCGTACACGCTGGACAGCGGAACCGACGTCCCGAGGGGAGACAGTCAAACTCGGCGGTCAGAAACATGATCATTGCTATCCAGAATACAGTATGCCTTTTTCACTATTTGTCTCTCTATAAAACACTGCAAGATCTTTGATTTTCATGAATAATTTTTTATGCGACTCTTACGATCTTGTTCAGCGCATTTTTGATTTTGATACTCAAGTTGAAATACCAACAGTTTGATTGATTGATTGTACATTGCTTAACGTCCCGACAGCAACAAGGCTTTCTCAGGACGTGCCTGCACTGCTTGTGAAAAAAAAAAAAACGAACTAAACAGAACATTGAATGTATGTCGCCAGCCGGTCAAACACATTAAATAAACCTAACACATGGGGCCTAAATAAAGCTAAGACCATTTAGCAACACACATCCAATATCAAGAGCTACAGGCAGTGCAGACAGTAGGGAGAGTTTAAAAAAGGCAAATACAGGTGAATGGACCTCGGGTAGACAGAAACACATGCCCCAGAATAGAGAGAAAACCCCACCCTGTGGGGCTGACCAGGGTGACCCTGGGAACTAAAAAATACCTAACCCCACCCAAGTCCCCCAGGGCAGACCCGGGTGGGGTCATAAAAGAAAAAGACAACACACTTTCAATGAAAGATTTATAGAACAGGATCAAAATTCTTTTGTCCACTGAAAACAAATTAAGTTTACGTAAAAATGAATTTTTTTTTAAAATGTACTTTTGGGAAAAATACTTACTGATGGCATTACTATATGGAATGCACTCTATAGCCTAACGATTTCAGCCCAAAGTTGTGTCCTCCTACACAAATGGGGAGGAGACACCGGGGATCCATGTATAGGAGCCCAGGGTGGCCTCCCCTTACCACCCTATCCGGGCATGCGTGGGGCGAAAGCTCACCAGTTTCACACTTGGCCAAGGAGGCAAGCGGGGTAGGTGGGAGGGCCATCCGAGTAATGCCACCGGTAAGTATTTTTCCCCAAAATACATTAAAAAAAAATCATTTGTTTTTTTTCAAAATACATTACCGATGGCATTACTATATGGAAGAATAGCGAAAAGGAGGAGGGTGCCGACACAGAACCCCCTGTACCTAACACCCTCCTTCGGCCCACAAGGAGCACTCCAGACAATTTCAATTAAGAAGTGCCTATGGTGCCTGTGGCATCTGGGAACAGCGAACACCAGTGGTCGCTGAAGAGGGACAGCCACCCGCTGACAGGAGACCCAAAACTGTCGGCGGGGGCAGAGGGTAGGGGCATGCGTGGGGCGAAAGCTCACCAGTCAGCGGGCCCGACCGCGCCCCGATTTACGGGCACCGTGGGACCAGGAAGGGCGGGAGGCGGGGAGGGACTGCTGCGGGACCTCAAGGGGGCGAACTCTACCTCAGGCGCCGCCGGCTGCATGAGAGGCGGGCCTGGTAGACCACAGGGCGCGACCCACGGCCGTGCGTGGAGTGCCAAAGCGAAAAGTAGAGGGGGCGGCGGCTGGTCGTGGCCACAGATCCTTAGACACCTCCGTAACCGTCTGCCAAGTATCCCCAAACAGCTGCGAACCGCCAACAGGGGCCTGACGGAGTTGCGACTTCATGGTCTTGGGTAGATCCGAGCAGAGTCGAAGGAGGGTGTCCTGACGCCAAAGGTCACAGTTGACGGTTGCCGCCATGGCGTTAGTAGATGAATGGTAGGCGGCCCGGTTAGCAGCCACAAGGATCGAATGGATATCACGGAGTGGAGACGAAGCCTCCAGGACCCACGTATCCTCCAACCCGCGCAGTACCGCTTGCGTTGCCCTCTAAAAAAAAACCGGAACACGCCAGGGAGTTCAGAACTAATGACGCGATCCTGTCCAGCGAGCGAGGCCAAGCGTTCCGGACAGACCGTCGACCCCCCCCCCCCCCCCCCCTGTGTGATGGCTGCTGAATCCAAGGGAAGAGGGACGGCGAAGGCTTGTGAGTGTCCCGCGTACCAAGACTTGCGGTAGTTCATGTTGATACCCGCGGGCCACCGGGAATCTGAAAAAAAACAAAAACGTTTTCCCCAAAGCTGTCCTGGCGGAGCTGTGTGGAGAACGCCTCCGCGAGATCCCGATAGCCAGCTGGCTGAGGGAGCGACTTGCGATGTTTGGCAGAAAACTGCGCATCCACCATGGTGGAAACTAGTCTCTTCACTGAGGGAGACGGCGGGCATAAATCATGCGGAAAAAGGGACGAAATAAGTCGGGAAGCCTTGTCTAAGGAACGAAACGTCTGGGAACTCAGTGTAGGCCGGGGAAGCAGAGGAAACCAAAGACACCGCTGAGTGGTGGGCGGGGGAGCCGGCTGGAGAGTCCCGAAGGAAAATCTCTGAAGCTGAGTCCCCTGGATGAAGGCTGAGGATGTCAGGATCGAGATCCAAATGCTGCTTTTCGCGCGGAGCCAAATGGAGGGGCGACCGGCTACGAGAGCGAGTACCAGCCGCCAGCAAGGGACAGGCGGAGCTGCATGCGAAGCCTGAAAAGAAGGGTGACACGGAGAAGGAGAAACTGCGGTCGAACAACGTCCGGAGGCAAAGGCGTGCTCCGGAAGCCCCCTACCTGCCGAAGGGCGGGTAAAGGGGGCGCTGCGAGAGTTGTCAACGACGCGTCGGTGAGGGGATCGCGGGTGCTGGGGACCGCGCTCCGAGCTAACGAAGGGAGGCGGTAGGGGATCCCTGGCTCGCAGAGCCCGCTCGGGAGATCGAGAACGCGAGCTGGGGGGAGGGGGTGAGCTTGTCAGCAACCCGGCAAATCCGATCTCGCGCAAAGGACTCTGAGTCCTGCCGGGCTTGCTTACTTGCTTAATTCCTTGGATTCCTCGTGGAACAAAGGGCCCCTGCAACAGTCCTCCAGCGCACTTGATTCACACAAAGATGGCAGGTTCTCAGCCGTTAAGAAGCCATAACGTCCGTCACACACAGTCCGCCGGGAAAAAGTCACTGAAGAGTCTAGAACTCAGACCGAAAGCAAACGAAGAAGTGTCCCATAAGTCACTAGTCGAGCACGAAGCCGGAGTTCACAAGACAGAGGTCACGGTTAAAGTCACAGGCCGAGACCGGTCGAAAAGCTCACACGGCAGAGTCCACTGAATTCGTAACACTCTTTAAAACGAATAACAGTTTGGTGCAAGTCACAAAGACTAAACTAGGCAAAAGCCCAGTCGAAAGTTCACAGTAGAATCGATAGTACAAGTCTGAAACCGTTGCAAAACAGAGTAAGGCCCAAAACTCGACCGTCCACGGTCGAGCTAGAAGTGAAACTGGAGGGCTTTCGCCCTATGCCACGTGACCGGATAGGGTGGTAAGGGGAGGCCAACCGGGCTCCTATGCATGGATCCCCGGTGTCTCCTCCCCAGTTGTGTAGGGGACACAACTTGGCTTAGACTGAAATCTATAGGCTATAGAGTGTATTCCATATAGTAATGTCTTCAGTAATGTATTTTGAGAAAACAAAGAGGAAGCTGGTTGTTTCATCTGGTGGCAAACAGGTCGACTAGCTGCGTCTCCCATCACGAGCAGATCAAGTTAACATGTCTGGACGCAGGGACCACTCGGTGTGGAGAAGCTGTCCGCGGTGGGACAGGGCGTCTGCGACCACGTTCAGGTGGCGCGGGATGTGGCGGGCTCGAAGAGCAACGCCCCGGTCTCTGCACCAGAATAGGAGATGGTAAAGGAGGATGCACAGGGAGGGAGAGCGAGTGCCCCCCTGTTTCTGCATACAGGCTACCACTGTTGAGTTGTCCGATAGAACGAGGACCTCCTGGTTGGTCAGCGTCTGGCCAAGCGTTGAGGGCCATCCAAACCGCCTTCAACTCCAGCCAGTTGATGTGTCTGTCCGCGAAGTCCCGAGGCTGAGACAAAGTCGAGTAACAGGTGTGCGCCCCAGCCGGACTGACTCGCGTCGGTGCAGAGTGACCGCCGGGGCACGCCCGTCGCCAACCACGCGAGATCCACCCACCTCCGGAGGTGGGGGCGGGACAGCGGGGTAACCGGAACCGGTTCCGTCAGGGCGCCAGTGGAGGGGTGCCAGTGTAGGAGGAGGTGAAGCTGCAGCGGGTGAGCACAGAGCCGGCCGAGGGGTAACAAGTCCGCTGCCGCGCTGAGCAATCCCAGGAGCTGAAGCCAGACCCTGGCCGTGAAGGAGACCCCTAACTCCATCCGTTGAGCGAGTTCGGCGATCTTCTGCCACCGAGCCAAGGGCAGGCGGACCAGGTTGAAGGCGGTCAGGAATTCCATCCGTAAGTGCACTGATTGTACATTGCTTAACGTCCCGACAGCAACAAGGCTTTCTGCAGGAAATGGCGCGAAGGGGTGAGATCTGACTTGCCCGGGTTGACTAAGAACCCGAGGCGGCGAAGGAGAGCAAGCAGGGCATCTCTGTCCTCTTCGAGAGTCGCGGCGACTAGATTGCGCAGCAGCAAGTCGTCCAGGTAGTTGGAGGACGGACTCAGCGATCGCTGGCGGAAGCTGTCCATCACCGTGTCGAGTAGCCACGTGAAGACCCAAGAACTGATGTAGAGGTTGAAGGGGAGGGCTTGGAACTGGTAGACGATCCCGCCAAAGGCAAAACGTTGGTACCAGCGCGAACACGGATCAATCGGCACGTGAACATACGCGTCTGAAAGATCAAGGCTGATAGCGAAGTCCATCGGTCGGACGGCTGCGCGGAGAGTCCTGGCTGTCTCCATCTGAAAGTGAGGCGCTTAAATGAACTTGTTTAGCGCCGACGGGTCGATGACTGGGCGCCACTTACCCCCTGGCTTGGGGACGACAAAGAGGCGGCTGTAGAATGCCGGCGAGTCGTGTCGGGAAACTACTTCTGTCACTGCTTTGTTGAGCAAGGCCTTTACCTCTCCGAGCAGAGCGTCTGCCTTGAGCCCGTCGAGTGGAGCCTGGATCCACAAGGGGGACCGGCGTAAAGGAGGAGGGGACTGGAATGACAGCTGCAGGCCTGAGGTAACCATCAAGATGATCCAAGGGTCGTCTGGGAACAGCGATATTCAGAGGTCGCCGAAGAGGGCCTGCCGACCGCTGGGGGCGACCCACAGCCGTGTAGGAAGCACGAAGGCGAGACGAAGAGGAGCCAGCGGCAGGCCGAGGCCACAAACCTTAGAAGCTTCCTTCACCGACCGCCAGTGTCCCCGAACAGCTTTGAACCTCCGAGCGGGGCCTGGCGGAGGTGAATCTTCAGTCTTGGGGAGATCCGAGCAGTCGCAGGAGAGTGTCCCGACACCAGAGGTCACAATTAGCGGCCGCCGTACACGTACACGATTGGTAGGCAGCCCGGATAGCAGCCACAAGGCTGGATCGGACGTAGCGGAGTGGGGACGCGGACCCCAGGTCACATGTGTACTCCAAACAGCGCAGCCCGGTGTGGGTAGCCAACTCCAAGAAGCTGGAACAAGCTAGCGAAATCCGCACAAGGGACGCGATCCTGTCTAGTGGGCGAGTCCAAGCATCCTGGACCACCCTGCGACCGCCCACCTGGTCGCTGGCTGCCGAGTCCACCGAGGGAAGAGGGATGGTGAAGGCCTGGGAGAGTCCCGCGAACCAGTCCTGGCGGACGCACATATAGACACCCGCTGGCCACCGCGAATCGGTGGAAAAAAACCGTCGTCGCCAAAGCTGTTCTGGCGGAGTTGCGCCGAGAGCGCGTCTGTGAGGTCACGGAATCCGGCCGGCTGCGGCAGCGACTAGTGACGCGTAATAGACCTCATGGCAACAACCATGGCGGATGCTTGCCTCTTCGCTGGGGGTGACGGCGGGCAGAATTCCGGCGGGAGGAAGGAAGATATAAGACGGGATGCCTCTACTAGAGCTCTGCTGTCATCTCTTGAAGTAGAGGAAAACGACGAAACTGCCGAGCGAGGGGCGGGGGAGCCAGGGTGTAAGCTGAGAAAGTCCTGATCCAAGTCCAAGGATCGCTTGTCGCGCAGGGTCACAAGGAGGGGCGACCAGCTACGAGAGCGCTGGTCCGCCGAAGGTGACGGGCCCCGGCGCGAGCACGGAACAGGTGAAGCCGCCCGCGAAGCCTGTCCAGAAGGGCGTCGTGGAGAGCGAGGGACCTCAGTCGCGCGACGGCCGGAGGCAAAGCCTGGCTTTGGACGCACCCCACCCGACCGACGGCGGGGGGAAGGGGGGCCGCATGTGTCGACTACCAAGCGAGGTCAGCAAGGGAACGCGGGTACCGTGAAGCGCGCGCCGAAAGAATGAAGGGAGGCGGAAGGGGAACCCTGGCTCCCCGCTCCCGCTCGGGAGACCGCGAGCGGGTGGGGGAGCTTGTCATCAAAACGGTGGATCCGGTCCTGAGAGTTCGAATCCAAGTCACTTCGGGCCGGCCTGGAAAAATCGGGGCGGGGGAACATTACCGTGGCTTGCCAAGCCCGCTCAGAAACATCGAAGCGGGGAGGGAGCAAAACATGGGCTCGTTGGCCCGTCTCAGAACTCTCGGAACGTGGAGAGGGTGTACTAAAGTCTCACTGGGCCCGCCTGGTCGTTACGAGGCGGGGGGGAGAGGGGGGGGGGCAATATATGTGGCCCGCTGGGCCCGCTCGGACAATTCGGAAGGGGGAGGGGGGGGGGAATTATTGGTCTCGGGTCACACTCAGTCGAAACGGAGCGTGAGGGAGAGCCTCTCTTTTTTTAACTACCTCTCTTACTTCGCTTCTCAGAACTCTCATCGTGGAGAGAGCTTATTAAAGTCTAAAGTCTCGCCGGGCCCGCCTGGTCATTACGGGGGGGGGGGGGGGGCCCAACATGTGGCTCGCCGGGCCTGCTCGGACGATTCGGAGCAGGGAGTGTGTGTGTGTGTGTGTGGGGGGGGGGGGGGGGCAATTATTGGTCTCGGGTCACACTCAGTCGAAACGGAATGTGAGGGAGAGCCTCTCTTTTACTACCTATCTTACTTCTATGCTTATACTATGCTTCTCTCTCTACTTGCATTTGCGTGTGTAGCGCCGTGACCGCTCAGAAGAAACGGAGCGGTAGGGCGCTCACATACGCTCTGCTCGCCGGCCTGCTCAGGGAAATCGGAGCGGGGGGGGGGGGGGGGGGGGGGGGGGGGGGGGGGGTGGGAGGGTAGGGGGGAGAAACAACTCATATAGCTCAGGCCATGCTCGGAAGAAATGGAGCGTGGGGAGCGCGACGGCCAACACTCGCCCATCCCGCTCGGAAGCCTTGGAGCGGGGAGGGAGGTCTAGCGTGGTTAAAGTACAAGAAGGAACCGGACGCCATCCTGCGCGGAAGTCCAGGGAGCCTGCTGGGGCCAGGCTCGCGTCTGTAGAAGTCCCACAGTTGGGACCACCAGTCCTCCCTCCAAACGGCGCGTACGTTACAGGTCCTGTCGCAAGAGCAGCCGGAACACGGAAGGCAGGAGTCGAGAGCGTCCTAAGGCCACTGGAAATCCCCGCAACGAAGGCAGGTACGCATAAGTGAAACTGCCATAAGGTCCGCCGGGAAGTGCTCATCGGACACTCACTCCTCACAAGGTCACACAGTCACGAAGGGAGCACAGGTCACAAGCCGAGCCCCGAGGCCGATGCCCACGTAAGGGTACACAGAAAGTCAAGCACCGGGCAGAAGAGCCGTAAATTGCGAAGTCAACAAGCAGGAGACCGCTGAAGGTGTAAAACCAAACGAAGCACTCTCAGCACTACACAGTAGAATATCCGCGACAAAGCCAAGGAAAGTTCGTAGAAAAATCTAAGAACGAGCACGAAGAACCGGTCGTAACACGGAGCAAGGCTAACACCCGACCGACCACGGTCGAGCTAAGAGTGAAACTGGTGAGCTTTTGCCCCACACATGCCCGGATAGGGTGGTAAGGGGAGGCCACCCAGGGCTCCTATACATGGATCCCCGGTGTCTCCTCCCCAGTTGTGTAGGGGACACAACTTTGGGCTGAAATTGTTAGGCTATAGAGTGTATTCCATATATATAGTAATGCCATTGGTAATGTATTTTGAAAAAAACAAAGTATAACCGCTGCTGACATTTCTTCACAATGACCTCGGTATTTTCATTCTATGAGAGTTTGTTGTCAAAGATAGTACCCAGGTACTTAATGCTACTCAGTGACAATTTCAACGGTCTGTCCATGTACAACATTAGCCTCAGAGAGTGCTGTCTGCTTTCTGAAATCAATGATGAGCTCTTTGTTTTGGTAACATTCAGATCAAGAATTTGAAGAAAGGACTCATCACTGCATGTTACAAACTCATACGAAACAGGCCCGTGATGTTGTTTGGAACTCTGTAAAAGACTAAGTAATGCTGAATCGTCTAAAATGTTCACAAGGAAACAATTTTCATAGTGACTTCCAAAACAGTTAGTGTACATAATGTAGAGAAGAGGAGACAAAACACAACATTGAGGGGAACTGGTGCTGGTAAGACACCAGTCAGAAAAAAAGATCGTTGACAAGAACTCTCCGAGGTCTGTTTGTTAAAAATTCCAAAACCCATGATATCAGCCTATAGTTGAGGGAGAAATCATGGATCAGTCGCAGTGGCATCTTGCAACTGGCAGACTTACTTACTATACCACTGACACTGTGGTCATGTGGTTGGTTGTGTGTGTGAGTTTGTCTCTTTGTTGTTGTTGTTGTTTGGTTTTTTTGGTCGCACGAGGGAGTGGGGGTGGGGGTGAGGGAGGGCCAGGAGATGGATGAGATACTAAGAAGTGTATGAGATATTTAATTTTACCAGTGTAATAATGTAGCCGAAATCGTACGCGCGCATGTGTCTTTCGCTGTTTTAGCATACTGATCCCAACGAAAGAAAATTTGTCGGCCAGACTGACACAATAAAGTTTTTGAATCTTGAATCTCTCAGCAAAGATGTAAGGTTTTAAAGTGTTAAAACAACTAGAAAAGTCAGCAAAGAAAATCCTAGCATGTTCCTGTGGTTTTTCTAGATGTGTATACAGTGTGTTTAATATGAACAGCTTGGCATCCTCCACACCTTTACCAGTCCTGTATGCAAATTGGAGAGGGCCGAGAAGGGGTTCAGCAACAGAGAGAATGAACGATCTGATGATCCAGTACACAGACTCACCTTTGCTTTGCTTATGAGCCAAAAAAGGAAACAACTGTTGCTTGGGCATATCTGATATCTAATTTTAAGAACAGCCTTTATTGCAGCACAAAAATCAGAACTATCATGGTCGATCCAACTTGTATTACAGTCTCTAATTAATAAATAATATCTACAGTAAATGACAGTCATGCCATCATTCTGAAAGAATCAAAATCCCTGGCACTTTTGGCAAAATACAACTCTGAACGTCTGTGGATCTACTGCCCAGGACATACTGGAGTCCAGGGCAATGACAGAGTGGAAACCCTTGCTGGCATGGCAGAAATCACACTGGGTCCACTTATAGGCAGATCAGGCATGGTGAGAAACTTAAGAAAGCATTTCCAAAGCAGATCCAAGGGCTCACACAAATCACCTCAGGAGCAGACGTGTGGTGAAAGGCAGCTGATGTTGTGCAGACTTGAAAGGACACGAGAGATCTATCCAAAGTATACCAAACCAGTATTTTGCACTGATATTGAAAGGAACTCTGGAAAGACTTCTGATGGGTGGAGTAGAGCATGTGTGTGCCTTTTCAAGTGCAGAGATCCCACCTTGTCTAAACTGAACTACATAAATCCTTCTCTAAGCAACCAATTTTTCTGCCAGGAGAAATAGTATGAAAAGGCAAGTACTATCTCAAGGTAAGTCTTGCAGGGCCCAAAGGACCACCTGTCATTAAAGACCATCATTTAGGTGGCGGTGGTCACCTCAATGATGCGTATAGATCTCATAAGGGTGATCACCCTAAAGCAGGTTCTGCCGTACTACAGTGTCAGGACTAAACTTAATAAGCTATTTAACTTACAATGCAGGACCATAATCCCCAAATTTTGAAGTTGTCCTCTGAAGGACTGTATTTCAAATCTAGAGACAGATCGAGCATGATAGTTCAAGGGTGGTGCCAGAATAGCTTGGCGCCTATAGGCGCCAAGCTATTCTGGCACCACCCTTGAACTATCATGCTCGATCCATGTCCCGCTGGGGTGTGTAGGGGCTGAATGAGCTAATAACAGCTAATCCACCCCAAGCCACCTACAAACAATTTGTGCTGAGATGCTACTGAGTAAATGCAAGATAACACTATGAATATGACACACTCTCTCTAGCAAGGTTATGTAACACTACATGTAAATATATACCTTATTCTCCCATGCATCTAACAGAGGTGTGTTGGTTGTGATGAGTTTGTATCCCACATCTCCAATCTCCAGGTTAAAGTCTCCTGCAGCCAAGATCACGTCGCAGTTCGCTGAAGTGTGGCGGATGAACTGACTCATCTCAAACGCCTGGGCCACGCGGTGCGGTAGATACTCGTCATCAGCACGGTTGTACTCAGCATGAATCTGTAACAAGATTTTACAGGAATGTTTAACTCTTTCCAATCGAAACACTTCCGGTTTAGCAGTACCCCAAACAAACCCTTAGCCATTGAGCCACTTACGTTATTGCGTTATGCTCATGCCGTCTACAGACGAGTCACTAGTATTCTAGGGTTGCGTTTCTTTTTTTTTTAAAAATCCCATTGAGCAGAGCTATTGGTCTAAGGGAAGCAACCACTATAATATGTTTCACCAACCATTTCTAAAATATCTGAAAGTGAATGCCCTTCTTGGATGGTGTTGGAACAAGGCTAAAGTAGGTGACAAGGTGCCTTGGATCGTCTCCGAAGATGAGCTTGTTCAGTCCTCATGAGCGCGGTTTCAAAAGTGATTTTTAGCTCATAAAATTGTGATTCAAGAAGGGACTCTTGTGTGATTTCTTTGCATGTGGAATACAATTTTTTGCCATGTTGGTGAGTAAATCTGGGTTTTTCCATTGCATGTGCTTACACTGTTGCTACCAAAACTGTGTTTCTCATTTTTAGCTCTGCCATGTTTGTTCTGTTGCATAATAATCAATTGGTTCAACTTCCTATTAAACAGATGCACAAATGCGCGCAGTTTTGAAAAGTACTTATAATGCTCTTTCCAACGATACTCAATTTAACTATGGTTGTTAGCTTGAGAGGCTATGAAAATTAATTCAATCTGCCCCAAAAATGTACGTCACCAGGGAACACGTCCTTTTCCTGCTACGTCTGCAGGAAACTGACTTGCTGAGAATGTTACGATGGGAAAGAGTTAACCCAATCAGCATGGCCTTAAATGGTACTGTTTACATGTGGCTGCATGCATGTAGGGTGGATGGTGTAGCTGCTGGGAATAGAGGGAATGTTACTTTTGACAATTCCGGTAGCAAGCTAACACACTGATTTCTAAGGTCATAAACAGCCATATTTTTACAAGAATTTAATTATTATTTACATCATATTATCATATACTATTCCCAACTTCAAATCGAAACTACAAAGATACCTGGTGATAAGACATTTCTATGCATACTAATTTGGTGCCCTATTTCCTGATCCCATCTGACCTTGACCTTTGCAAGGTCACTCCAATTTGTATGTTTAGCAAGGTCTTGCCACAAAGTAACCTTGGACCAAGTTTGAAGACTGTAGCTAGAATAGAAAATGCTAACATTAAAGTTAACAATGGATGACAGACAACAAATGGACGACCACTGTCCCAGAACAGAACTTTGCTTTGCACGCGAGCCAAAAAGTATGGCACAGCTGACCCACTCAACCAAAATGAGGTGTTGGCCAAAAATGTTGAAACAGTTTCACAGTGTCATCCACCCCCTGTCTTACCTTATTTCCCCCTGCTAAGAAAAGACTGAATCTTACATACGTGTGTGACATAAAGGTTGATTTTGATGCCATGAAACTGCATGTGACACAGGCCCACACCTTTCCCCCCGAACCAGTCGCCATGCTGGACCTTATAGGCATGACCATTCAGATGAAATCCATGGAAGAAGGTCTCGATGATGGGTAGTTTGGAGAACACACAAATCCCACTTCCTATGGGCCCACTGTAAATGCAGACAGAAACGTATAACAACAGCACACACAGGTTAACTTTACCCATTTGCAAACAAAGTCTTTGGGCTGATGTCAACCACAGTTGGCCCACACATGGCTGTACACAGGCCAGTGCCAGCCAACCCTGGTATGAGGACCTTTTGCGCACTTTTACAAAATCACAACAACAAAAAAACATAATCTCCAACAATTCTCACTTTTTTCTTCAACTATGTTAATATTGTTTTCTATGCCTACAAGTTTTAGAACTCAGAACAGAACAAACTTTAGTATGGCAGAACTTGAAGTAAAAGGCCTGCCAACCTCTAGTAAATCTATTTGTGGAAGAGTTTTGAGATCATGTGCCAGTCAGTTGTCTGTTGTTTTTAGCCGTTTGTTTAGTTGGCCTCTGAAGGATTGCACTGTACCTAGGCTCTGGAAAACATCTACTGTCTGCCCCATCCCCAACAACAACAAGCCCAAGACACTCAATGACTATCACCCCGTAGCTCTCGCCTGTATAGTAATGAAGTGCTTTGAGCGTATTGTTCTTTCTAGACTGCTCTATCAGGTCAAGCCCTATCAAGATCTTTTCCAGTTTGCATACAAACAGAACAGATGTACAGATGACACCACACTCACACTCCTGCACCATGCATACACACATTTAGAAAAACCTGGCTCTTTTGTACGCATTCTTTTTATAGACTTTTCTTCAGCCTTCAACACTATACAACCCTATCTCATGGCTCAAAAACTTTTCTGTTACAATGTAACTCCAAGGCGTATCCTATGGACTGTCAACTTCCTTGTAAACAGGACCCAGTCAGTCCGCTTTCAAACAGCTCTCTCATCCCTTAGGTCCACTTCCATAGGTGCCCCCCCCCCCCCCCCCAAGGTACAGTTCTCTCCCCTGTTCTGTTCACACTCTACACTAACGATTGTAGTGGCACTGACTCTACCCTTCTTATAAAATACTCAGACGACACTGCCTTAGAAGATCTCTCCAATAGCCATGCAACTTACTTTGCAGAAGTAAAACGGTTTAGTTTCTGGTGTAAAGATAATTTCCTAGACCTAAATGTGAGTAAGACCAAGAACCTACTGAAAGATTTTCGAAGAAACCCCGCCACTGTCCCAATTCTGACGATTGATAGTGTGTATGTTGAGCGTGTGACTGAGTATAAGTATCTTGGAACAGTTATAGATGATAACTTGTCCTTTAATGCAAACACCACCCTCATACACAAGAAATGTCAGTCACGCATCTACTGCCTTCAGAAACTCAGGAAGCTGAATGTGAACCCCTCTGTCCTTTAAACTTTCTACTGCTCTTTTATCGAGTCTGTCATCACTTTCGGTTCTGTGTGCTGGTATGGAGGTCTGAGTGTGAAGAACAAGAACGTCCTGGCATGAATGGTAAACATCTGCAGCAAGGTGATTGGCAGTAAGCAAGCAAGTGTGGAGTCCCTGTATAAACAGCATGTGGCGAGAAAGGGTAGGCGGATAGCTTCAGACAGATCCCATGTCTTTGCCCACCTCTATGAACTCCTTCCCTCTGGCCGCAGACTCCGCATGCACAGAGCTAGGACACTCAGACTACAGAACAGTTTCATCCCCAAATCCATCACTCTAAGCAATCTTTAGGTACATCCACGCATACCCAAACCTAACTCCTCCCCCTATCCCCCTTTACCTGTGCAATCAGTATTATGTATAATTGTGTCTAGGTGAGTGTGAATGTGTAAGTGCCGCTCAGTGCATAAAAGATGTTTATGTGTGAGATGTGTAAGAGCTATGTGTAAAGATTTTGTAGTGTATACTTTGTTCATTTGGAATGTGTCTTTGTCTTGTTTGTACTATTTGTTATAAATGTACCAAAAATGAATTTCTCTCTCTTTGAGATAATAAAGTACTCTTATTCTTATCTTTTACAACTTCCCAAAAGTCAATGAACAGATTCTTTGCTTAGCAATTTTCATAAAATAAAGACAAGCAAAACTGCTGAACAACTGAAAATATTCTCACATTCTCTTAGAGATAATATAATTATGTCTCACCTGTAAAAATAGTGTGAATTAGGGTAAACATGAGAAACCGTGTCCAATATCAGCTTGTAATCGCTCTTCAGCCAAATCTATAGAGGGAAATACAAATTAAAGAAGACAGAAAGAAGATGAAGCACACAATTTAATGAAACCTGGCAATGAAACGTTAACAGTTCACATCATTTATAAATGTTCTTAGTATGTCTCAGATTAAGTTACAATAATGCTGCACAAAAGGGCTAATGTAATTTTATGAAGTTTAAATGTAAAATGAAAAACGTTTCCGTTCTTCTTCTCATTTGTTCGTTTGGACAGTTTCACCAATGCACATAAGGGGCAGTGGAAAACCTCTTTCACCATGTGTCTACTCACATGGATTGTGAAATGAAGAGTAGAAAAGTTTTAGTTGAGGCAAGAAAAACTTTCAGAACCTGTTGTATCAGCAATAAAAGCACACTATGGAGCAGATTGCTTTAAAATTTGCCTTTACAATGGGTTAACAATGTTGTCTTTTTCCAAATAAGACTTCCTTACTATTCTCTGTACAATTCATGCGAGTAGGCACACGCAATTTGCACGTACCGGAAGGAACTCTCCTGCCTACACACTTGAAGCAGATAAAAATGTCTTTTGTTTTATGACATTCAAACTTCATAAATTAATTTAGCCCTTTCGTCTAGCATTATTGTAAGTCATACTTAGAACATTTACAATCCCTTGACTGTCTTCGTCCGTCTTACATACCCACTGAGGTATTGCCACACCCCTATGAAATATGACATTCATGTACTTTGACATCAGCAAACTGTTCCAAAGGGAGGGAAAATACTTTTTGCATCCCCAGTTAGACAAAATGTTGAAGTTTCATAGTTACCTTACTTTGACCATGTCTGAAGGCCAGTATAAGTGTATAAGTGTATTTCTGAAACCTCAGCAGCTGAGCTGAACCTTCTTACTTACTTACTTACGCCTGTCACCCCTGCCAAGGTATAGGCCGTAGACGAGAGACCTCCAGCGACTCCTGTCCTGTGCATCTCCTTCGATTTTACTCCAGGTGGTTCCCAGTCTCTTGATGTCTGCTTGGAGGTCTCGACGCCAGGTGTTTCTCGGCCTGCCTCTTTTCCTCTTTCCCTGGGGGTTCCATGACAATGCCTACCTAGTGATACTGGAAAGTGGCTTTCTCAGACTGTGACCAATCCATCCCCATCTTCTTCATCAAATTTCATTCTCTGCTGTTATCTGCTCTGTTCTCTCCCAGAGTCTGACGTTGCTGATCATCTCTGGCCAGTGGATTTTCAAGATTCTTCTAAGGCAACTGTTTATGAAGATCTGTACTCTGTTGACTGTGGTTTTTGTCAACTTCCAAGTGTCTGCTCGACATAGGAGAAGCTTTTACGTTTGAGTTGAAAATCCTACTTTGGTGTGTTGTGACAGCTCTCTGGAACTCCACACTTTTTTCAGCTGGAGAAAGGCTGCTCTGGCGTTTACCGATTCATGCTCTGATATCTGCATCAGTGCCACCTTTTTTGTCGATGATGCTCCCGAGATAGGTGAAGGACTCCACCTCCTCCAACGGGGTGCCAGCAAGCAAGACTGGCTCTTCCTTGGTTGCGTTCAGCCTCATTGTCTTTGTTTTCTGTTTGTGGATGGCGAGTCCCGCTTGGGACGAGATGTCAGCAAGCTAGCCTCGTGGTCTTGTCCTGCATTTGTTGATGAGTGTGGGACAGTAAAGCCAAGTCGTCTGCAAAATCGAGGTTGTCAAGCTGTGTCCACAGTGTCCACTGTATTCCGCTTCTTCTCTGCTCTGTGGTCCTCTTCATGACCCAGTCTATGGCTAGTAGGAAGAGGAACGGAGACAGCAAACACCCCTGCCTGACGCCGGTTCTGATCTGGAGCTCCCTGGTGAACTGCCCTTTATGGATCACGCGGCATGTCATGCCATCGTAGCTGCTCTTGATCAGGCAGACGAGTTTTGTGGGTACACCAAAGTGCCGTAGGAGTTTCCACAAAGTCTCTCAGTCCACGCTGTCAAATCCTTTCTTGTAATCCACAAAGTTGACGTACAGCGGGGTGCTCAACTCCAGAGACTGCTCCACGATGATGCAGAGAGTGGCAATCTGGTCTGTACATGATCGGTTTTTCCTGAATCCTGCTTGCTGGTCTCTCAACTGGGGGTCGACGGAGCTCTTGATTCTCTCCAGGATGATCCTGTTGAAGACCTTTCCTGGTACTGACAGCAAGGTGATTCCTCTGTAGTTGGAACACTTGCTGAGGTCGCCTTTCTTGGGAAGCTTGATTAGGTACCCCTCCGTCCAGTCAGCCGGCATCGCCTCCTCTTTCCAGATCTTTCCAAACAGTGGGTACAGCATCTCTACTGTTGTTTCTAGGTCTGCTTTCAGAGCTTCCGCTGGGATGCCATCTGGCCCTGCTGCTTTGCCATTCTTCAAAAATGCCACTGCTCTTCTGATCTCTTCCCAGCTGGGTCTGTCACAGCTGATGGGTAGGTCAGTCTCTGCTGGCTGGATGTCTGGGGGGTTGGGTGGGGTGGGTCTGTTCAGTAACTCTTCAAAATACTCGGTCCATCTGTCGAGTTGGTCTGCTCTGTCTGCAATAGGCTTGCCTTCTTTGTCTTTTACTGCTCTTTCTGTATGGCCATACTTGCCTGACAATCTTCTGGTAATGTCGTAGAGCTGTTTCATGTTGCCGCTGCCTGCTGCCTTTTCTGCCTTTGCTGCTAGGCCATCTGTGTAGGCTCTCTTGTCTGCCCTGATACTCCTCTTCACCTCGCGGTTGGCTTCCGAGTATTCCTCATGCGCCCTTGCTTTGGCTGCTCTCGTGCGACTGTTGTTGACAACTGCTTTCTTCTGCTTCCTCACTTCTATCTTCTTCAAGGTCTGTTCCGACAGCCAGTCCTTGTGATGGTGTTTCTTGAACCCCACAGTGTCTTTGCAGGTTGAGTTAAGTGCCTCTCTAACTGCCTTCCATTGCTGCTCTGTGGTGACCTCATCCTCTTCATTTACTAGCTCCTGTAGCGCTTGAAACCGGTTGGACAGCACCAGTTTGAACTCTTCTCTCACTCCAGTCTCTCTCAGGAGGCCTACATTATAGCGTTGTCTTCTTCTTGTCCCTCAGCCGCTTTTCTTTAACTTGAGCTTTATTCTTAAGATAAGCAGATCATGGTCTGAGGCGACATCTGCTCCCCTCCTCACTTGAACATCTTGAAGGGATCTTCTAAATTTCTTGCTAATGCAGATATGGTCTATTTGGTTCTCTGTAGTATGGTCAGGTGAGACCCACGTTGCTTTATGAATTCTTCTGTGTGGGAAGATGCTACCTCCAATGACATGTCTGTTTAGAGCACAAAAGTCTACGAACCTCTCCCCGTTCTCACTCATCTCCCCTAGTCCCTGTCTCCCCATCACCTCTTCATATCCGATGTTGTCCTCCCCTATTTGGCATTAAAATCGCGTTTGATGATGGTGATGTCTCGCTCCACACATTTGTCCACAGCACTCTGAAGTCGGTTGTAGAACTCTTGTTTCTCTTCCTCGTCACTGTCATTAGTGGGCGCATAACACTGGATGACGTTCAGCTTGATCTTTTTTCTGGTTCTAAAGGCTGCTGTGATAATTCTTGGCCCAAGTGGTTCCCAGCCCATCAGCGCTCTGTGCCACTGGTGACAGCATGAATGCTACACCTTCTGTATGGGGGGCATTCTCCTCTTCATGACCTGAATACAGAATCATCTCCCCACTTAACAGCCTTTTCTGGCCAGACTGCGTCCATCTGGCTTCACTGATACCTAGCAGAGAAAGGTTGTACTTTTGCATTTCCGCTGCTATCTGGGCTGACTTCCCGCTCTGGTACATGGTCTTGACATTCTATGTGCCCATGATTGTGTCTCTGGATAGAGAGAGGCTGCTCGGTCCTGTGGCTTCCGAAGACTTCTGGCTTTCACCACACGATGTCATAAATCTTCTGGTAGAAGAACCTTCCTCCTCCAGGAAAGGAATTGCTGTTTGTCTATTCGTCGGCGTTTTTGTAGCTATTTCTTTATTTGCAGGGTGGAGAAGCTACCCCCATGCCCAACCCCCTTACTAGGAGGACCAGGGGTTTTCTGTCGGGGTCTTCTTCCCTTAGACCATGTTGGTTCACGGCACCTTATTTCATTCAGTGCACCCCTCTCGTGAGGGACCCCCTATCCACCACCCAGGGGACACGCCTCAACACCATATGGTCCCAGCGCAAGGGAGCAGAACCTTCACACCACGTGAATGTCCTGCGTTTGTCTTCAGAGTGAATGCATGTGTGTCACGTGAGCGTGCGTGTTAGGTGCAGTTCGCAGCGCTTTGAGCTGATTTGCAGAATTGGGAAAAAGAGCCTATAATAACCGGTATTTATTATTATAAGTTGGAGCTATAGTTTGGAACAGCACTGAAGGCAGCATGAGTGCTCAATATGGCATCTGGTGCCTCCTTGCCTTAATCAATTTATGACTTTTTTTTTCACACAAAATTAGTCTCTGCTGGCAGATCAATAGACTAGATATGCTGCACTTTCTAGGGAATACATTTGTGTGTCTTGTATTTTGTCCTTTCATTTGTGTTGTTTTTTGTTTTTGTACCCTGCATGCATGTGCTGTTGTTGCTAAACCTCCTTTATCTGCATTTCTTATTTTCACTTTTCACCCCCCCCCCCCCCCCCCAAAAAAAAAAAAAAAAAGAAAAAAAAAAAAAAGAAAAAAAAATGCACAAAATGTTATTTTCACAACAAAGTACAGAGTTTCAGCATTCATGGTGCACAATTCTCAGCAAATATTCCCATAAATGGCTAACTAGTCATGATTTTAATACGAGTGGTTCAAAACAAAAATTGTATTTCCCGGCATGCGAATACCGTCATCGCATTTCTTACCGGCCAGTCAAGCGGTTAACCTTTTACTGCCTTGAGTAGGTCACAGTAACCTTCACCAAATGTGGGTGCATGTGTACACACCCCTGGCTGAACTTGTGCACTCATATGCCACTCATGAGTCCAAAAATCAAGAATTAAATCACTCCAAACTGGGTACCTCATATGCCATCATCATGAAACTTCTCTGTATTTGTAAATACATGAAAACATAATGCTATGAAAGTGGCACAAGCAGACATTCTAGCCGTATGCATACAAACAAAAAAAGTACTATTTGAGGGTCAGCATGACTAAAGAATCTAGGCAGTTGCAAGGATGGAGAAGTCACTAGGGTGTACTTTTCCACACACTCTACCCCAAGTACACTGTCCAGTGTTAAACTGTCCAAGACTTTCAAGTCTAAGGTGAGAGGTCATGAGATAACGATCATGACATTCGCATCAGTACTAAAATGAATCTCATTCTGTGGGAAAAAAAGTTTGGAAATGTATGAACTGGAACTGGAGGACTACTGAAGAGTTCAATGAGTATAATATTATAGACTACCACATGACTAACAAGATCGGATGAACCATAACCCACAAAGTCCCCTCTGTATGAGAGCTGTCCTCTCTGTCAATGACAATGGTCTTTTGTCTTTGACCTGATTCTGATGTTGAATTATCTCCTATTGAAAAAGTCTCACTGATCTGCCAATGCGTCAGTGAGTGCTACAAGGGGTGCAGGCGTCATTGATTTGTCAAATGTCATTTGTCATGACGTAAGTTTTTGTTTTTACGCGATATGAGTTTCATAGGCTTGGGAAAATGGTGACAAAACTAGAACTTCACAGTACAATTTCAGTCTAGCTATAATTTATGTGAAATCAGGTTGACTTTACCTAGCTACGTGATATACTAAGTACACGGGTCACTTGCATGCTCTTCTGAAAGCGCGTCTATGTGTGTATGCGTGCATGTGCGCGCGCTCCAAACATCTCCAAGAGGCATAGATCCTCACGCGCCTGGAGGGTGCATGAGGATCTATTCCTCCTGGAGATGCGCACATGTTTGTGTGAGAGAGAGCTGCGTGCGCGAGAGAGAATGATGTCATATTTACAGTATTATGTCAGTGTTTGCGTGGTGACGGAGTTGCCTCTTTTACGTCACCGCCACTGTCTGACTTCATCTAGAAGTAAATGTTTTTTAGTGTTTTAATTTTTTTCTGAAAAAAAATTGATTTTTACTAAAGAAGTTGAAAGGATACAAAGCTAGCTAACGAACTCATCCAATGTCCTTCTCCAAACTAGCTATTATATGCAAAGGTTCAAGTAAATATGACAAAAAATACGGTCTCTAATCTGGGTCAACCAAGTTCGTATAAACAGTTGTTTATGTCTTCAATGAGACATTCAATTACAATATGCTTGGAGGCTCTTTTAGCCACCCACTTAAGAAAGTATTTTGCCAAGTTTCAAGCTTGTGTGTACAGAAATATCGGAGATTCTCTTGTTTACATACATACATACACACATACGGCGCTTTGCGCCAAATGTATGTTGAGCAGCGTGGTTAGCATAACTAAACATGACGTAATTTTTATCTTGTTACTTCAATAGTTAAGGGTTTAGCCTGCCCACCTTTGGCATCATGGACATGTTATTAAATTCTCTCCACCGCAACCCGTCCTAAAAAGTCCCTTCTATAAATAGAAGGGACTAAAACATGGTTGTCTTGCTTTACACATTGAGCGTAATTCTCTTAGGACGCGAGACTTGAAAAGTCAAGGACAGTGTAAACAGTGTACAGTTAAATGCGGACAGTGTGCATGGACCATGGGGTATGGTGTCCAAAAAAATATACTATAGCGACCACATCAGCAGTATTAGATGTCTCTTTCATTCTCAAAGACTTAAATTATGTAAACTGTGAAATATGTACAGTTTAGCTGCTAAGCTCAATTGTACTTCCTGATCAGGTTAGAAGCATCTTATCTGGTCAGCTAAATATTCTCAAATTCACATGTTCCAAATTAACACAGGCATACAAAGGCAGCGGTGGCCGACTCTTGGCCAATGAACTTAACACAATTTTTAATTTTCCACTGTAAAACTGTTCTCACCTCTTCCAGGACAACAACATCATGTTCCCCTTTGGCCAGCTCCTGTGCAATGGCTGCCATTCTTTGTGGACGCTGCTTGCACACCACTGGTATAGGCACCCCCCTAAAAAGAGAATTAGTACCACTGGCCTAACTGGTTGTCTCCCTCTATTCGCTATCCCTGAATCAGCGATAACGAATCGTTCAAGGCAACCAGTGTGTTCCACAGTCTTTATTGAGAGACGTGATTTTTGTGTCTCCATTTTCAGTATCTATCTCTTGGTTAGCTCTGCAGAGTGCCACACAGAAAATAAGGCTGCAAATCACAATGTTCGACCCAAATGTTCTTACTATTACATAATATTAATAATCATAACTCTATTACTATAAGCATGTAATGCCTATTTAAAAAGTAGATGTCCAATGTCATGGGCGATGTGCGTTTGAACAGGTATTTTCCAAGCATCTATTTTAAGACAGGGTGTTGAGAGCACAATGGTAAAAAGTAATGCATGAGCCAGATGCACACAAGTCTTTTATGTGTAACAAAATGTTCATCGTATGACGTATTGGCATGTAAACGTCATGTAATGTTTGAAGCATGCAATGTTGAAAGAATACGTTCAATGTTGTACAGTGCAGGATTTTGCATGTATGTGTGTAGAGGGAAATGGGGGAGCAAATGACTGTATGAGATGACAAAAGAAAAGGGTACGATTTCTCTTTTTTTCTGCACCTGCACAGATGTAGCAAAGCAAACAAAAATCATGCTCAACACCGGTCTCATAATTATCAGACAGAAGAATCATTACCATCGTTTTTCTTCATATTCAAGCTTTGCTTTACAGAAAAAAAGCAACATTGCCGAATGACCGCATTTGTCGTCATGTTGTATACTAATTACTATCTGACTACATCACCTTGCGTTAGACAATGACATAGTGTCAGGGATTTCTACACAACCTTCCTGTCACGCTGGCCTGATTTTTGTTCTTTGAAGTCTGCATATTTGTTTTTACATCACTACAGAATTACACATCGACTAAAGTTACAACATGTTACTCACATGTGTGGGTGACATGTGGCACACTTATAGTAATAACCGTATGCTTAACTCATTCTACCTCAACACTGAAATCCCCAAAATTTGCTGTTGTTCTCTGAAGACTGCATTGCAGTGCAGGACACAGATCGACCATGATAGTTCAAGGGCGATGCCAGAATAGCTTGGTGCCCATAGGCGCCAAGCTATTCTGGCATCACCCTTGAACTATCATGGTCGATCCTTATCTTGCTGTGGTGTGTCTGGGGTAGAATGAGATAAGTCTATTACTATAGGCACGCAAAGCCTATAAAACAAAGTTGACGCCTTGTGTCGTGGGTGACGAGCGTTTGAACAGGTATTTTCAGTGTCTATAGGGCTTGGGAAGTTCCCCGTGTTGCCTAGGACTAGGAGCATCGGTGCGACAGCCGCCATCTTGAGAGGATACGATAGACTTCAGATAGTAGCGAAGTAGTGTTTTAACA
>BTPG01000006.1:157026042-157201693 GCA_036245525.1 Semisulcospira habei
GACAAAAGTCGGTTAATTATTAAAAAAATAAAGAGAGAGAGAAAGAGTGTCGGGTGTCCTATGTGTACTTTGGTATGAAGACACAGTCACTTAGTAAAGTATAACAAGCTGGGATGAACCATAACCCACAAAGTCTCTTCTATATGAGAGCTGTCCTCGCTGTCAGACCTGATTCTGATGTTGAAATATCTCCTTTTGAATGCCCGCAGATCTGCCAATGCGCCACAGTGAATTCTAAAATGGGCGCAGTGCATAAGCGTCATTGGTTTTTCAAACGTCATTTGTCATGACATATTTTTGGGGAGTTTTACGTAATTTTATATTTAACGTGATATGAATTTAAACTTTCGCTTCAAGAATTGAGAAACAGGTGACAAAATTAGAATTTCACGGTACAATTTCAGTTTTGATATATTAATTTGTGTGAAATCAGGTTGACTTTACTTAACTACATCCGCCGTGAGATGGCCTTAGTTGCATGCTCGGCGTTCAACCCAAATAACTAACTAACTAACTTAGCTAAATGATATATTAAGTACATCTGCATGCTCTTCTGAAAGCGTGTCGATGTGTGTGCGCGTGCGTGCGCTCGCGCGCGCTCCGGGCGCAGGAGGATCTATACCTCTTGGAGATGCGTGCATATGTGTGTGTGTGTGTGGTGTGTGAGTGTGTGTGTGTGTGTGTGTGTGTGAGAGAGAGAGAGAGAGAGAGAGAGAGAGAGAGAGAGAGAGAGAGAGAGAGAGAGAGAGAGAGAGAGAGAAGAGAGAGAGAAAGAGAGAGAGAGAACTGAACTGAACTGAATTGAAACTTTATTTTGTAAGGATGAAGACAGTAGGCATGTAGGCCTTTTTACATGTCTGTCCTTATAGAGATAGGGAATTAGTCATATTTAGAGTACTGCGTCAATGTCTGCCTGGTGACGGACTTGCTTATTTTTCGTCACCGCCACTTTCCGACTTTCTCCAGAAGACAAAGTTTTTCACTGTTTTAATTTTTTTCCGAAAAGAATTAATTTTTACTGAAGAATTTGAAAGGGTGCAAAGCTGGCTAACGAACTCCTCCAATGTCTTTCTCCAAACTAGATATATCCAAAGTTTTTAAGAAAATATTACATTAATTACGGACCCTAATCTGGGTCAAATGACTTTCTATAAACGGTCTTTTGTGTCTTTAATGAGACGTCCAATTACAATATGCTCGGAGGCTCTCTTAGCCACCCTTTGAATAAAGTATTGCGCAAAGTTTCAAGCTTGTGCGTACAGAAATTTCGAAGATTCTCTTGTTTACATACATACGCGTGCATGCACACACACACACACACACACACACACACACACACACACACACACACACACACACACACACACACACACACACACACACACACACACACACACACACACACGCACGCACGCACGCACGCACACACACACACACACAAACACACACACGCACACATACATACGCATTACCAAATGCACGTTCAGGAGCGAGGTTTGCGCAACTAGACTTGACGTAATTTTTATCTTGTTGCTTCGGTTGTCAGAGGTTTAGGCCTGCCCGCCTTTGACATCATGGACATGCTATTAAATACGCCCCACCGCGACCAATCCTAAAAAGTCCCTTTTATAAATAGAAGGGATTTAAAAATGTGCACATCGCAATAAATCGCAACTATAACTGCCAATTCATTAATTAAAATCAAGCCGTTTCTGACGAAACACCCGTACACCCCTAGGAATCCAGTGATTTCTTTATTTCAAATGCTGTACTACGAAACAAGCATACCCAGGCCCACCATGACAAAAATCCGGAGAGACAGGGAAATTATACAGACAGCTGTAGCTGTAGTGATAGAAATGTAAAATGATGTAACGCTGACATTGTCGAGAAATAATTGACGAGAAATACACTACAACAACTAACCCGTTGCGTGTCGGTAGCGGTTTTTGTCGCGATGATTCCGATCGACAGGAATCATCGCGACAAAAAACGCTACCGACATGCAAAGGGATAATGTGACCGACGCTATAGATCTTGCAGGCTTCACAGAGCGCGATCTTGTACTTTCCAGCAGCCTTAGAACTAAAGTACTTTGGCACAAATTTCCGCGACAAATGTCCAGCATCTTTGCAGACAACCTTGGCTCTTTTCCCTGACTTTGACCTTCATTTTGTTTTAAAGGAAATGTTATAAAATCTTCGTATTTTGCTGCCACGTGCGGTGATTTAACTCATTCTACCCCAACACCGAAATCCTTAAATTGTGCCCTTGTCCTCTGAAGAATCCATTGCAGTGCAGGACACAGATCGACCATGATAGTTCAAGGGTGATGCCAGAATAGCTTGGCGCCCATAGGCGCCAAGCTATTCTGGCATCACCCTTGAACTATCATGGTCGATCTTTATCTTCCTGTGGTGTGTCTGGGGTAGAAAGAGTTAAGGAAGTCTCTGAAATGAAATGAAACCTTTATTTACCAACGGATTAAGTAATTAGCACACAGGCCATTTTCCGTACTTGCCGTTGCCACACTACAAACAAACAAACAAGCAAACAAACAAACCCAAATTTAAAAAAAAGAGACATACATCGAGATACAAAACTAGTTTAAGCACACACGCACACGGTACTCTATACAAAACCGATGGCTGCACGCACGAGGGGGTTAATTTGATGTTAGTGACCTTGACGAGAAAAAAGTAAATGCCCTGCCCCCTCCCCCAACTCCCCACCCCCCGGCAAACCTAATTCCCCCTCTCCTTCTCTCTCTCCCCCCTCCCCCCCCCCCCCCCACTCTTCTCCTTTCAATCCAGGACACTCGTAAATTCCCACGGCTTCAAGTAATCAGGGATATGATTTGATCGTTGCCAGAAAACTGTGATCACGACAACATGCTGCAAGAAGTAGAGCGTCCCTTTAGCTCTGTGTTATGTCTCTTTATTTCATGGGTGTCTGGTCTTATCTGCATGGGTGCGATGATGGTACAGACTCCCGACCGTATTTTGAGTCATCCATGCCAGGCCAGCCAAATGCCAAGTCCGACAAGAAGTAGACTAAGGGACGGAAACTCATGTAACCCTTTGGCTGTCGGTAGCAGTTTTTGTCGCGATGATTCCTGCAGGAATCATCGCGACAAAAACCGCTACCAACAGCCAAATCGTTAATTTCAGTCTGCAAAATCCCAGTGGAGTTCTGTCGCTTCCGGGTCAAATTGCAATGGTATGACCATCTAAGCGAGTCTTGCCTCTCCAGAAATTATACTGAGTGGTCGACAGATATGCGCTGACAGAAACTTTCCTTGTTCAGTCGTTATCAGAATGAAAGGATCGATAAAGGGTTTCCATATCCAAAACCCTGTGCGGAGGAGAGTCGTGTGACTGTTTTGTAATTCTCGTAGACGTACCTTTGAACTCTCGGTGTAACCAATATAAACCTGACATGCTACGACAGGATGTAGATCGACCATGATAGTTCATGGGTGCTGTCAGGATATTGATCGACTACAATGCTTGATAGTTCAAGAGTGGTGTCAGAATAGCTTCGCACCAGTAGGCGCCAAGCTATTTCGACACCAGTCTGGAACTATCATAGTCAGTCTGCCTCGTAGTGTGACGCAGCCTGTAGATCGACCATGATAGTTTATGGGTACTGTCAGGATATGGATCGACTATGATACTTGATAGTTCAAGAGTGGTGTCAGAATAGCTTCGCGCCAGTAGGCGCCAAGCTATTTCGACACCAGTCTTGAACTATCATAGTCCATCTGTCTCCAGTAGTGTGACGCCGCCTTCCGAGAATATCTGCAAAATGTTATAATTATCTTCGTCCTCTGGGCTTAATAAGTAAATTCATTAGCTGTTACACGATCGACAAGCAGATGAAGCAGCCTATCTCACTCGACACTTCACTCGACCATCTCACATCAACCACCCTGTCGGCAAAAGGTCCTCGGTCAAAGTTGGCCCCCGCAGCCATGTTGCTCGCTGTGTCCCGGCACAGAAGCGGTTAATGAGTGCAAGCCCACGCCTAGTACACGGATGCAGTTTGACCCCTTCACTGCCAGTGGTAGCAGACTCAGTTTCTGCAGCGGGAGACCAGCCACCGCCTGACTGAGGCCGGAACATGGATCAATACCGAAAGATGTGTCAGCAAGAGGCATAGATCCTCATGAGCCCCCGCAATTGCGGGGGCTCATGAGAATCTATGCTTCTTGCAAATGGATCTGGTTCTTTGTATCTCGACAGCGAAAGGGTTAGCCATGAGCAGTCATGTTCACGTCTCTGGCAGCGCCATTGCCAACGTCTATTTGGAGCTGATTTATTGTGTCTGATCGCCCGAAATGGACGTCTCACCGCCGCCTACGGTTGAATTCATTGAGAAATGCCGTTTATGAGTATGGCAGGCTACACCTAGCAGCTTGCGTAACCCGTTTCAGAATGTTTCCGTAATCCAGATATCACCTGTGCGTTCTTACACAACTTTTTTTTTTTATCTCTTCTTTTATCTCGAAAACGGAATCATATGAAAAAATCAACAGCAGTTCTGGCGGTGGAATGACTCTCTCTCTCTCTCTCTCTCTCTCTCTCTCTCTCTCTCTCTCTCTCTCTCTCTCTCTCTCTCTCTCTCTCTCTCTCTCTCTCTCTCTCTCTCTCTCAGGTTTTATAATTAACCTAAATCTGTGTCTGTCCCTGAGCCCTGAGTAATACAGTTTTATCATAATCATCATCATCATCGAAAAAGAAAGAAGGTAGAGCGAGAGACCGAGTCTTTCTTGTCTTGCTTCTCCTTAAATTCCTTTCATTTTCCGTAATATTTCTTTCATCTTTATCTTGAGTATCTAATGTCACACACATCACAATGCTGTCTTTTTAGGTGTGTAGTAAAACGATCTGTTAAAGGGCTAGTGCTCGTGTCTTTTAACCTTTGTCATTATCACGATGCTGTTAATGAATCCTTTTGCGCCTGCTGCAAGCAAAGTTCACCAAGTGCGTCCTTAAAGAAGTGTTTCTTGATCCTGCAGTGAATTAAATTCCGGTCTATTTTCGAGTGTCAGAAACTGGTCTTCCTCTCTGGCAGTGTTGGCGTCGGTAATATTTTTAAGAATATGTCTGCTGGTTTTTGATTTTGGACATTTGGCCTAGAGCCGTAGGTCCAAAAATCACAGATAAGCGCACACGAAACTTACCCCTGCGAGACGATACAGCTGTGTAATTTGTTTTTTCTGTGAAATAAAAAAAAATTGAATTAACATTTCGTTTTTGAAAAGTTAGGAAACCGTTCTTCCGTCGATTGAATCTAGTCAGTGCTCGTGCAGTTTAACCCTTCGGTTAGTCAGTTATTGGGTTTAACGCCGATCAGGCGACTAAAGCCATCTCACGGCGGGAAGGGTAAAAAAGTCTGGTTAGCCAGATTAAGAGAAAAGTCACAAAACATGATGTAAATACAGTTTAAAAGTAATCTTAGCTAAAAAGTCACGCAGGTCAATCGTACGTGTCTACAGACTTTTGAAGTTCATAAGAACAGTCAGCTTACTACAGAGACTTAAATTTTGTGAAACAAATTGGCATCCTTTAGAAAGCTGAAGATTTTGTCCCGGGAAACGTCCCTTTAATCTTGAGGGTGTCTGTAGCGGTTTTAGTCGAGATTCCTGTAGGAATCATCGCGACTAAAACCGCTACCGACACCGAAAGGGTTAAAGGTTTGTCTTGATTACGTATGTTGTCCGTTCTATGTTGTTGTTCGTTTTTTTCTTACCATACGGCGTCGATCCGTTATAAATGCGCACATTAATACATTACTGCGATACTGTTAACGTATGTACTGCAAGTGGACGTGGATTGCGTTTTTGAAAATCTTCTTTACCAAGAGCCCCAGCCCGTGCAAGGAACGTGGATACAAAGTAGTGTCAGGAAGAGGCATAGATCCTTATGAGCCCCCGCGTCTAAGATGGCATCATGAGGATCTATGTCTCTTCCACGTACCCATTACATTGTGATGCTGATTCTTTTGCGTTAATTTGCTTATTGTCCTATGGACGCTACACTACAGATTAGGAGATAGAGCAACCATTTCAGTTCAAGGATGGTGCCAGAATAGCTTGGCGCCTCAGGCGCCAAGCTATTCTGGCTCCACCATTGAACTATCAGCGCTTATTTCAAGCGGCAATAGTGTATCAGGATGAAAAGGGTTAACCCGGCGGTGAAGGAGCCGGAAGGGTAAGGGCGGCCAGGATGGGCAAGGGTATGTCGGGGGTGATGAGGCGTTGTGGGGAGGGGTGGGTGGGGTCGTGGTCTTTATGACGGAACTGCCGGAGGACGATGGGGGAGGAAGGGGGGTGAGCATTGCGCAAGGTTGTCTTTCTTGTTCTTCTTGTGTAATCTCTCCTCTGCGTCGAGCGTATAAAAGATCATGATATTCCTTTAAGCCAGTGCTCGCGCCCTTTGCCTTTTTAAGTTTTTTTTCTGTTTACGACGATGCTGACCTTGATCGAAGCGTTGTACAACTTGCAAACAAGCGAAATGTCAAGGGCGACGTGTCGGTGTGGGCGGGCGGCGTGCGTGGGATTGCTTTAGCCTTTCATCGTCAAATCGATAGCATAACGAGAAACATACGAAGGCAAGAGGTAGGGATCCTCATGAGCCCCCGCATGATGCCCAGATTGTCTTCCTGACTGATGCCATGTCTGTCCTTGAGGCAGCAACATCAAGCAAACTGCCACATCTACAAGAGGCACTGCAAAACATCAAGTGCACCAGACTGGTGCTGCAGTGGATCCCTTCACACCGTGGCATCTACGGCAATGAAGAAGCTGACAGAATGGTAAAAGTGGGCCCAGAGAAAGAACAAGATGAAAATGGAGTCAGCATCACAGAGATGAAGACCATCAGTAAGTCTGTGTACAGACCACCACAACGACCCCTAGACAGTTACCATCAACTGTCCAAACAAGAGCAGGTGACCATCTTCCGTCTGAGGACCGGGCACAAACGACTCAATTTCCACCTGCACAGACGCTTTCACCTCGTACCATCTCCCCTGTGCCCTTGTGGAGAAACAGAGCAGACCACAGAGCACATTCTCCAGGACTGTGGAAACCACCAGCTGCTGAGGGAGGAGATATGGCAGAAGCCCGCCACTCTACAAGAGAAACTGTACGGGCCTGTGGAGGCGCTACAGAAGACCACAGATTTCATTTTGAGAGCCAAACTCCAAGTGTGACGGCGTTCGAGAAGAAGAAGAAGAAGGCAGACGAGCTTGTCTATGCTGGGTTTAGAGACGTGTTTTTTCACGCTGGTCGTGAAAGTGAAGGGAAAAAGCGGGAAAGATTTCGTCAACGACTTGGACTTGATAGTGGGTATTCAACCTCGGACTGATTCTCTGGACTTTTCTGCGACCAGAGCCAACTGATCAAGTCAGTCAAGTAATTAAAAAAAAAAAAAAAAAAAAAAAAAAAAAAAAAAAAAAAAAATATATATATATATATATATATATATATATATATATATATATATATATATATATATATATATATATATATATATATATATATATATATATATATATATATATATATATATATATTATACACATACATTCAAGCACAGAAGCACCCACACACGCAGAATTAATAACTATGATAATAATAAGGCATTAACTCTTTCAATTCCGACTCGCCACGGCAAGACACGGATCGAGCGTGATAGTTCGAGGGTTATGCCAGAATAGCTTGGCGCCCATAGGCGCCAAGCTATTCTGGCTCAAGCCTTGAACTATCACGCTCGATCTGTTTCCAGATGTGTAATACAGTCTTCATGGGGCAACTTCAAACCTGGATTAGAATGTGTTAAACATATACTAGTATCACAAAATTGCGTCATTAAAGAAGGGATTAGTTCAATTGGAGTTCGTTTGGTAGCGCAGATTATACCCACAAAAAGTGAAAAGAAAAAAAAATCGTACAGAAGAAAATAGTAAAGAATGAAAAGAACAGAAAAGCAGAGGGATAAAAAGTTTAAAAAAAGAGCAGGGATTTAATTTATATAAATTTTACCACGTAAATGCAAAAGACGGTAAGTCCACAATTTTCTTTATATTACAAAAGAAAATCTCTGCTTCCATAAAAATTGACTAACAGGTTCTGCCTTTTGTCATCTCGTGCTAGTGGTCGGATACGAAAGAGCCAAAGTGACGGAGGTGAAATTCGGAGACACAGTCGCATGAAATAAGGTGGGGTTTGTGGGGGGTGGGGGGTGGGTGGGGGGGGGGGGGGGAGGGGGGAGAGAACAGCTCTTGCCTGTAGGTGTGTGGGAGCTGAAGGTTTCCGTCAGGCGCCAATTTAATCGGTCTGTGCCCTTGAGCTATGATTGGTCGTTACGACTTCAGCAGCTGGCGCGTAGGAGCGCTTACATACACGCAGACAAAAGATCAATGCTACGATTCTTATGATGACCCTGTGTCATGGGGTTGTCAGATGTTCAATGTGCCGTCGTCCAAGCGTTAAAAGTCTGCTGTTATAATGACCTCAGGCCCTGAGAGGCAACAAAAAATTATTTTGGCTCTCGCGCTGAGATGCCCCCCCCCCCCCCTCAAAAAAAAAAAAAAAAAAAAAAAATGGCATTCCCCCCCCCCCCCCAAGCGCGTCGGGTCTTTAAAAAAGCAATCGTGCTTTTAGTTAAGTGTAATCTTGTTTTAAGGGTTTGATGACCTTCTCTGCCCTGAGAGAAACCTCCTCCCCCCCCACACACACACAAAAGAAAAAAGAAAGCAAAAGAACCCCCCCCCATCCTTTTTTTTGGTTGTTGTTGTTGTTGTTGTTGTTTTCTGTCAGCATTGACTGATTGATTGATGAATGATTAGTTCTGGTTTTAACGTCCACAGCACCAGCGTGATAGTATACGGTACTTTTGGGCCGGTTACTGGGGCCAGGGAGAGCTATTGCCTGTAGACCGTGACCTTTACACTGATTAATTCAGGCTCACTGGAACTGTGCCAATTCGATTTACATTTCAACGGACATGTTACGATACAGGCCCGTCCTTTTGCCTGGACGGGGTCATTAGAACATCACACCTTCAAGCAATCACTCCTTGTGGCCTTGAGACATCATGATTAACTTGATAAGTGCCGAGAACATTTTGAACACCACCAACTGCAAGAGGTATAGATCCTAATGGGCCCCCGCAGCTGCGGGGGCTCATGAGAATCTATGCCTCTTGCTGACACCACTCTGAATCCATATTCCTAGGACATCTAGTTTGTGTTGTAGTTGGTATTTAACTAAAAAAGATTGCAGAAACAGTCTGTCTGCGTCAGCTGGTACTGAACGGGTTAACCATTTCAAAGCTTGCGGCACAAGAAAGTTCTGAAACCACCGTAGACTGATCACCAGATAGCCTATCTGTCTGAGGACGAGACCAGCAAGAAGCATCAGCGGGGATCATGAGACTCTACAGTCGACTTTGCTTGAAATGTAACACAAGTCGGATATACCAATAGCTTTTTAGAGGCCAGAAGCACATTTTTTGACTTTGCAGTCAACAAACTTTGGCTATAGAAACAAAACATGTTGGATCCCTTGGCGTTTTGTTATATCCAAATTTACCGTGTAACATACTTCTTGTATTTGTATATTGTACGGTGTGCTGCAGCAATACCGAGTTAGTACATCCCCTGCAGTTGGCGAAGATGATTATAAAAACCGCCCATAAAGACATATTTAACGAGCACTGCAATGACGCCATTACAAGGTGAAAAGCTCTCCAAGGTAGGACTAACAAGCACCTCGTTAAGCTCATGATTTTCTCCGGGGTCAGTCAGGGCTGTGACCTTTAGCTAATTTATCATCATAATGATCAACCTCTTCACTGCCAGAACGCATAAAACAACACCCTAGTACAAGAGACACATGCGGGGGCGCATGAAGAAAAATGCCTCTTGCTGGCATCAATAGGTTATGTACATCCATGTGCCGGAGACAGACAGGCTGTGATTGGTAATGCGATCGGAACAGTAATTGTTTTAGAGGCTTCTTTGTAGTGGCTAGTACAGTACTTTTTAGGAAAGGGAGAATGTGATCAGCTGTAGTGAATGGCGGGAGAAAGGCAGTGTGTGTCAATTAACCCATAAACGCAAAATGCAACTGGAAATCCAAAGATTTATCATTAGTGAGAGACAGTGACGGAAACGATCACCGAAGCTAGATTTAATTGAGGTCATGAGGTAGGGAGCAGGGGGAGAGTCAAAAGACGGCTGGTGGTGGGTGGTGGAGGGGGAAGAGGGGAATTGTCAGTCGATGTTTCGATGTTTGCGATATATATATTGGAAGGAGAAAGAGAAACTGAAGAAAGTTCACCGTGTTTGACATTTTTTTAAATTGAATCTTTATTGGGTTTTTTTTCTTCCGGCACAAATGTGTGTGAAGATATTTAGAAACCACCCGTCACCTCATCAATTTTAACCCCTGAACCCCATAGCTGCTTGTCTTTCCAGCCGTGCGGTATCTTTACTAGCAGTCATGGGGTTAAACTAGAGCTCAATTGGATTTCAAGACACTCGTCATCATTTTTTCTTGCAAAGTAGAGTATTATTATGTAGTACCGTATCCATCCAGATATGTGTGCAAGAGCCATAGATTCTCGTGAACCAATGATAATCTGTGCTTTTGCTTACCGACATTCCGCTTTTAGTTGTCACACATATTGAGGCTGTCATTGCAGGCTTAACACATTCTGCTCCAGACCAAAATCCGCAAATTTTGAGTTTGCTCACTGAGGATTGTATTACACTTCTGGAAACAGACCGAGCGTGATAGTCCAAGGGTTGTGACGGAATAGCTTGGCGCCCATGGACGCCAAACTATTCTGGCACAACCCTTGAACTATCACGCTCGATCCATGTCTTGCCGTGGCGTGTCAGAGTTGAATGAGTTAACGTATGGTATACAATATGTAACGATCGACTCTTCTCTTCTGATCACACCATGTCATTTCATGTTCGCACGCAGTACGTGCAAACATAAAAACGCAGACGGCCTCGGCAAGATATTTTATTATCGGCTTCTTGGAACTGACCCCTCCACTGCCGAGAAAAATTGAGCACCACCCAGCTGCAAGAGGTATAGATCCAAAGTAGCTCCCGGCCCGCAGTTGCGGGGGGCTCATGAGGATCTATGCCGCTCTTGCTGAACCACTTTGTATCCACTCTCCTTTGACGCCTGGGGATATTAGAAGTTGAATTTACTATGATCTCAAAAACACTATCTGCATCCACTGCCGGAGAAGGGGTTACGTGCAAGAAGCAGGTCATTACCTCTTTGGATGTCGGTAGCGGTGTTAGCCGCGATGATTACTTCAGGAATCATCGTGACTAAAACCAATACCGACACCCAAAGGGTTAAACGCATCCAATACAAGATACGGTCTCTCTGCTACAAATCCCTGAACAACTACGCTCCTGCCTATCTCTCCAACTTACTTCACCCCTACACTCCTCCCCGCTCCCTCCGCTCCGCCTCCAACCCTCTCCGCCTCCACATCCCCCGCACCAAACTCAGCACTTTCGGCCCCCGCTCCTTCTCTGTATATGGTCCTTCCACCTGGAACACTCTCCCACTCTCTCTCCGTCAGAAACACTCTCTCGCCTCCTTCCAGTCCGCCCTCAAAACTCACATCTTCCAACAGTTCTAGCACTAATCACCACACTCCCCACCCTAAGCTGACTGTCGTAATGTATTTGTGGTACTTGAGTCGTTGTCTAAAGCGTGCGCGTGCGTACGCAAGTTGTGAGTGCGCGCTTAGAGTTATAATTACAATAAGATAAGTGCATTATAAATACCGTTATTATTATTATTATTATTATTATTATTATTATTATTATTATTATTATTATTGTCAATCGCGTCTGAGTGTCATTTCGTACATTTGTCTTTCCTTTTCACTTTATAGGACGAAAATCCATTCACACTTACACGACAAACAGGAATTAATTAGATCATGTCTTATACTACTAACCTAAGGAAAACGCCACTAAAATTTGTGTCCATATATACTGTTTTCACGAGAGAGAGAGAGAGAGAGAGAGAGAGAGAGAGAGAGAGAGAGAGAGAGAGAGAGAGAGAGAGAGAGAGAGAGAGAGAGAGAGAGAGAGAGAGAGAGAGAGAGAGAGAGAGAGAAAGAAAGAAAGAAGAAGAAATACATGTATAGTTTAGAGGACTAGCAATACTCACATTGGAGGGAGAACCAGCTTAGAGTTGCTAAATCTCGTACGCCGAGAACCCGACAGTCGTTTCTTCAAGCCCCCACCCGGATCTGCCCTGGGCGACTTGGGTGGGGTTAACTACATTTTAGTTCCCAGGGTCACCCTGGTCAGCCCCACTATTCTGGGGCATGTGTTTCAGTCTACCATTAGTCCATTCACCTGTATTTTCCTTTTTTAAACTCTCCCTACTGTCTGCGCTGCCTGTAGCTCTTGATATTGGATGTTTGTTGCTAAATGGTCTTAGCTTTATTTGGAATCGATGTCATAGGTTTATTTAACGTGTTGGACCGGTTGGCGACATACATTCAATATTCTGTTTAGTTTTTTTTCCATAAGCATTGCAGGCACGTCCTGAGAAAGTTTTGTTTCTGTCGGGACGTTATGCAACGTACAATCAATCAATCAATCGTTTCTTCAACCTGGTCGACTGTCAGTTCGTACCACGCACCCATGCACCCACCCGGCACCCACCCATCCACCAACCTGCCGACCAACCAACAACCAACAGCGCATTAGGCAACAAATAATCTCATTTTATTTTTTTGAAGCAACGGAAACGTACAAAATTAATATGTATTTAGTAATACAAACACACACACACACACACGAATCAGCTGTTACTCGTATGCGCTGCATTCGGCAAAGAAGTTTAACCCTTTCAGCGCCAACACCCTACAGCAGGAGATTTATTGACCATGATAATCCAAAGGTAGTGCCAGATTAGTTTGGCGCCTGAAGGCGCCAAGCTAATCTGGCACTACCCTTTCATTATCATGGTCAATACACCTCCTGCAAGTAAGTGGTACATAGTCGTTAGGTAACACTTCCAAAATTCGGGAAAATGCGCCAATGGTGCTAAATAGGTCAACAACGCCCAAGCGTCGAAATTCACAAATGTCAGAATTTTCATCTGAACACTACACCACATACTCTTCAGAAATCAGATCGAAATGACAGTTCAAGGGTGAGGCCAGAACAGCTTTGCGCCTCTAGGCGCCAAGATATTCTGACATCACATTTGAACTATCATGGTCGATTCATACCATCTTGTTGGGATCAGTTCAGGTCTGAAACGGATTTTAAAACCAGCGATTATTTGGACGTAACCGAGGTTTTCCAAACTCAGAGTGCTGGCGAGATTGTACCTCAGGAGCGATGAAACAGCAACGGTAGAGTCCACACAGATGTTTCATAGTCCAGTCCTCTTTCTCCGTAGGCAGACAGTGCTTTCGGCATCGGCCGGACTCACCGCATTCGTGATCTTCGGTGGCTATGTTAGAGTTAAGGGTGTTAAGTTAAGTATGTTTCCCCCGTAACAGCAGACCTTTGACTCATTCTGTTCCAGGACCAAAATCCACAAATTTTGAAGACTGTATTACACTTCTGGAAACAGATCGAGCGTGATAGTTGAAGGGTTGTGCCAAAATAGCTTGGCGCCTATGGGCGCCAAGCTATTCTGGCACAACCCTTGAACTATCACGCTCGATCCATGTCTTGCCGTGGCGTGTCGGAGTTACGTCGATCCATCCAATCGTCATTTTAAAATCATAGTGTCAGAAACATACAATCAGGTAAATTAACTAGACAAACACGTTGCATTTCGGTGATCTCCGTTTTTTGGGTGGAGCTAATAACATGTGTGCTGATCTGTAATTTTTAATTCTGGTTAAAAACCACCCCCACACCCAATTTCTTTTTGTTGTTTTAGTAGTTTTTTTTGAAAAGATCATAAATATTATATTTTCCATTTTAATAAGTACATTACTATATTATAATAACTATGTGACAGTACAAGGATAGAGTGAAGGTCAAAAGCAAAGACGAACACGCATTAAACTTGTGTTTGTCCTCATGCCCCTTTTTCTGCAATAAGATTTGTCAACAATTTTTCCAGACATAGAAGTTTGTGACAGAAAAGACCATTGCACAGCTTGTCTGTTCTCGCATCCTTCCTTTCTCGTCTTGACTATTGCAATTCGCTTCTTGCAGGCATCACCTCAGATCAACTATGTCGCATTCAGCGACATTCAAAACAACGCAGCCAGATTAATTCTTCGTGGTGGCCTTGATCTTAGGTCTTCCATTTGTTGACCGTGTAGCACCATCGTGGTGTCGCATTAGCATCATCAAAATGCGTTTAACTTGTGATTGTGAATGGTTTTGTTATGTGTGTTTTAGTTGTATGTGTGTGCGTAGATTAAACTTTGTTAAAGGTAGTGAGATTCTGCATATATACATTTTTTTGTAACGCGCTTAAAGCCCACTGCTCCTGGGGATTCAGCTCGATACAAATGCTCTTTATTATTATTATTATTATTATTATTATTATTATTATTATTATTATTATTATTATTATTATTATTAAGAAACGTTCTGACCATGTTACCCCTCTGTTAAAACAACTGCATTGGATTCCTGTCAAACAGAGAATTGAATATAAACTGGCTACCCTGGCATACAAGCACGTTGATTCCCTGTACCTCTCCTCCAGTCTCTGCTCTTATATCCCTTCCCGTAGCCTATGCCGGTTTTTTTCCCCAGAAATTACTGGTCCAACCGAGAATTAACTTGAAGACTGCAGATGCTCGGTCTTTTCAGTACCAGGTCTCTCATGTGTGGAACTCTCTACCTCCCCATGTACGTTAATCCCCTACACTTCCAGTTTTCAAACCCAACCTGAAAACGTATCGTTTTAATTTGGCATATTAGTGTTAATTTTCCTTTGCTTTCCATCATGTGATTTTTGGATGGTATTACAGTAAACAGAATGTGTTCGTTGTGTGAAAGACTGTGGTTAGTATGCCTGAACTGCTTTTGTTGTTGTGATTTGTAGTTTATTGTGTGTGTGTTTATAATCATTTGTAAAGCGTTCCGAGCCTGCACAAGTGGGAAAGGACGCTATATTATTATTATTATTATTATTATTATTATTATTATTATTATTATTATTATTATTATTATTATTATTATTATTATTAAGTTTCACTGTAGTCTGTTATTATAAGATAATAATAATGATAACAATAGTAATGATTATGATGATAATGATGATAATAATATAATTCAATATAAAATATATATGTGATGGTCTGTGATTTGGCCCTTACAGCTTTCAGCACAGACAGTTTTTGGCCCTCTCTAACCCCCTCCCCTCCCCCCCCTCAACCTACCCTTTCTTTGTAAACTAAAAAAGGTCAGCAATATACATAGAATTTTACAAAGGATACGCGCACGAGAAATTCCTGCCTTTTCCAAGCTGACCTTGCTGAATCGCCCCGCCAACCAGTCGTAAGTTTCTGGCCCTAGCACTGCTCCGACAAATTTTTGAGGCACCGCGAAGAGAAACAGTCCATGACGATCGCCAGGGTTACGTACATTATTTCCAACAGATGACGTCACGTTGGATGTTGACAATATGCCACGGGACAAGCATGTGACGTGAACAGCCAACAGAATTGCCGTGCAGACGATGTTGTTCGATGTACGGATGAGTATGGATTTCTGCTCACAAACATGTTACAATTCAGCATCCCAAAAAAGGTGGAATGTAATTTTGAAGAAACAGAAAAAAGGAAGAAAAATATACAGCAGTAAATCTTTATTTTTTAAATATATAATAAATGTCTACAAAAAAACAAACAAAACAACAACAACAACAGCAACAACTAACAAAAATTTGGCCCACACAATAGATTGTGTTAATACGTTGTGTTTAAAATAATTCTGCTGGAATGCCTACTGTGTGTAGCGTTAACCAAGTGTTGAGAAATTAATAGTGTGTATTGGTCTGTGATTCTAGACCTTACACCTCTGAAACGTAAGGTCCAAAATCACAGAGCAGCACACAAGCAATGTATTCGTGCTGGCCAATAAAAATGTGTGCCGGTATGTAATTTTTGCCAATCTGATTCTAAGCCGTCAGGTCACGTCTAAAAAATAAAATAAAATAAGCACTGACACAAAAAGTGCCGTTGGCCTATCTCCTGTATCCGATTTGTCGTGTGAAAGAAGAACTCCTCCGCAGTACACAAAGATCATCGGGCCCTAGTCGGCCGCAGTGGGCGGGCTCAGTCACTGCGTCCGACTTCGGCCGGCCGAAGGCCTTTTGCGTGCTGGGTCCATAAAAGAAGTCGGTAACTTATGATAAAGGGGACTCGAATTCAACACAACATATTGGACTTGCAGAATCACTCGGTAAACGGATTTTTTTTCCACTCCCTTTTCTGCCATTGATCTCCGGAATTGCGCGTCTAAAACGACTACACGCTGACCGACATTCGCGTGAAGAATGGACAGATGTGAATGAAACCATAGACATGCATACAGAACTCCCGACGGCCGGCTTATTTTGTTGTGTTAGGCCAACGACCCATAAACACGAACCCGATACGAACTCAGTCGATTCGAATCCGAAGCGGGTCCGAAACAGAATAGTGTGTGAAAGTCCTTTTCATGTTTGTGTGTTTTCATATGCCCGAAGCGGGAACGAATGCGCATCTGGGGCCAGCTGCATGAGCGAGCTTAGTCCTGCACCAGCCACTAAGCAAGGTGCGCCGCTATATAGCGGCGCACCTTCCTTAGTGGCTGGTGCAGGACTAAGCTCGCTCATGCAACTGATCCCAGGTTTGGAACGAAAACGACGCAATTTTTGAATTGCATCTCCGCATAGGGATCGGATCGTTTTCGTATCGGAAGCGTGCTTATTTGTTTTCCTGAGACTGAACGTGCTAACAGTATAATCAGAATGAGCAGGTCAGTTTAAAAAAAAAAATTTAAGATCCACGAAGCTTGTTTAAAATTTAACTAAAAAACTATGTACTCCAAACAAGTCGCGAGGGATGGAGTGATAGTGATCACTTCGGTTTGACTAACACCTGCCGGGCTTTGCCATAATATGTGGAGTCTAAACTGGACATTAGTTCTGAGCAATCACGGACGATCTGTCTCAGGCTTTTGACGCTGCCCGGAGATGAAGAATCCAAATTACGCTTGACACGCCGACTGCTCCTGTTTTGGAAACAGTGACGCGATGTTTTGCTCCACATTTCAGGCAAAATGAATGGTCTTGGACAGCAGTGCGATCGTCGTAACACGGTTCTACTTTGTGAAGACAGAAGGCAGTAACTCTATTTTTGTGAAAAGCGAGATTTTTTATTGTAATACACTGACAATCTTGCTTTTCACAAAGATGGATTTGCTGTCGTTTGCCTTCACGGGACAGAGCTAATAGAATCCAACTGCAAGAGGCATAGATACTCATGTGCCCCCGCAGATGTGGGGGCTCATGAGGATCTATGCCTCTTGCTCGCCCCATTAGCGTCTTGTGTTCTTCATGTGGAGAGGGGTATCTTTCAGCGAAAACGCGATGGTTTCTGACACATCAATCATTTCTATCCGCTGGTAATGTTTTTAACATCGGTCTTGTGACAACTGTTGCCCAAAGTAGGCCGCACCAGAATTTGATATTGATATTTACACATGTGCGCGTTAGCACCATGCACTTTTACAAGTGCTTTGGTTTTGAATTTTTTAACAAAAAGTTAATTTTCGGGAAGTAAACTTATTTTAAAAAAATGTATACTTTTGTTTGTTTTTTTTTGTTGTTTTTTTTCTTTGTCTTTTTGGTTAAAAGAAAATCAGTCCTGAGGTTACGCTATAATCTTTGTATTTTCATTATGGTTAAATTAGCTTGAATTGAACTTTGAATAAAAAGACAAGTCAGATCCCCTTTAACACATTCTGCCCCAGGGCCGAAATCCCCAAATTTTGAAGTTGCCCTCTGAAGGACTGTATTACAATTCTAGAGACAGATCGAGCATGATAGTTCAAGGGCGACGCCAGAATAGCTTGGCGCCTATGGGCGCCAAGCTATACTGGCACTACCCTTGAACTATCATGCTCGATCCGTGTCTTGCTGTGGTGTGTCGGGGCTGAATGGGCTAATCCACAATATATGCCAGCTTACATGTTCACAATATAATAATTATACAGATATAATAGAAAGCCAAGGGGCATAAGCGTGTTTTTGTTACATGCGATGTTGGTTTTAATCGAAGTAGTTTACATGGAAAGTGTGTACCTCTCAAAAAGTGTTTAACTCATTCGAGACGTGCCGCCTCCGGATACGCGGCTTATGCCGCGTATCCCGAGGCGGCACGTCTCGAATGAGTTAAAGCGAATTTTATTATATCCGACTTCGTAATAATCAAGTTGTACTGTACTTTTTGTTTTTGTTTGAATGGCTTCCAAAAGCCGAGAAAAAAGTATTTGTTACAGATCTAGCCATCTTTCACTGGAACTCAGGAAAAAAATCTCAGAAATAAGTCAACTCACCATTCTGTCGCTGGCTCGCCTCGAGACAGTGTGAAATCAATCTGCTGCACTGTTTTTGTTTCCACGTAGAGCGTGCTTGGAGGTATTTTTTAAGCCAATTATGCGGATGTGGTGAAAACACAAGTAGGGTAAAGACAATCCTTAAATCCTGTCACTGGACCTTAAATGACATTATTGCGACGCGTGAAAGTCAGATCGCAAAGTGCTCGAGACGAAGGGAAAGCATGCACATAGTCTTGACGAAAAAAAAACTAACGCCTGGCGTCGGCAGACAGAATTAAGTAGCGGATATTAAATAAAACCTGTGAGCTTTCATTGCCTCTACGCAAATTTTTTTGCCTAAGGACGTAAGTGGAAAAAGAAAAGGAAAAAAAAAAAAAAAAAAAGAAAAAAAAAAAAAGAAAGAAAAAAAAGTCGATCTGGTTTTAAGATGCAATTTGAAATTGAAGTATACAAGTCATCCGTTCCTCAAAAGCGTGTTTTGGAACTGTTTTTCTCTCTCCTCAAGAAAATTCATAAATAGTGATAGCGCAAAGTTAGTTGATTGATTGATTGATTGATTGATTGGTTGGTTGGTTGGTTGGTTGGTTGGTTGGTTGGTTGGCTGGCTGGCTGGCTGGTTGGTTGGTTGGTTTGTTGGTTGACTGATTGATTGATCGATTAATTGGTTGATTGATTGACTCGTTGGTTGGTTGATTGGCTGGCTGTTTGGTTGGTGATTGATTGATTGATTGATTGATCGATTGATTGATTTGTTTGCTGACTGATTATGATAATTCATTAACAGACAGATAAACGTGCTAGCACCTTTTTTACATCTTAGCCTGTAGAAATGGAAACAAGATGAGAATTTAATCCCAAAGTCTACCGTATTGTTTGGAGCTCAGATGCGTTTATTTTTCAGGAACATTCAGAGTTGTTCATATTTTTAGGCTTATAATGCTGATTCATTTCTCTCCTCTCTAAGCCAACCACTGTCACACACACACACACACACACACACACACACACACACACACACACACACACACACACACACACACACACACACACACACACATACACACACATACCCAAAAGACGTTTTGTAACAAGGTTTGCGTAGCTAGACGTGACTTGTTACTTCTTTGCCAGAATTTCTGCCACGCACGCCAATAACGTCATGTTCATGCTGCGGAATGCGCCCCGACCAGCCCCATTTCAAAGTCTACCGTATTTTCAATACGGTAGACAACAAAATGACGCATCTGTTTAAAACAAATCACAGCTATTTCAAAATAAACAAAATACAATTCTCAGACACCTGTTAGGCACATTCACTGTTAGAGTGCACTGAAAACTTCGAATTAATTCCCTCAGGTCGTTTCGTTCACAAAGATCAGGACAGCTTTGTCCAGTCTCTCCAATTTCCAAGAGGCATAGATTCTCATGAGCCCCTGCAGCTTTAGGGCTCATGATAATCTACGCCTCTTGAAACAGAAATAAGCTCTAACCGTTCCTCCGACAGAGGGGCTTATTGGCAACCCACATTTCTCGCTGGGCACTTAATCGACTCTACACTGGCTTATATGAGCGAGTTCCGCATTCGTCAAGTCTAATCTGACGGTATCAGCATTAGTAAAGACGATTGCACTGTCCATTCTCACGTTTCAGAGCCATGCCTCTGCAAGAGACATAAAGTCACATGAGCCCCTGCACCCGCAGGGGCTCATGAGAATCTATGTCTCTTCTGCATCCCAAAATCGACCCCACTGAGCTGCTCATGAAATGCCATTTCGGGTTATGCGTGCGTTCGACTGAACACGTGCTTGCTGCCACGACGAATTCGAAAATGAAGCTAGATGTTATAATTGCAACTTGGAATTAACCCCTTCACAGCCAGTGGACGCAGATTGCAAATTTAGCGTCAAAGATCCCTGGCCGTCCACAAAGTTGATTCGGCAAGAGTTGTAGGTTCTCAGGATATATACATCTTGCTGTCGAGTAGTGTTACATTTTCTCAGCAGTGAAGCGATTAAGGCTCAAAACGTGCTCGAATGCATGTATACCTTTCACTGGAGGGTTACTGAATGTGATCCGCTGATTCTGAAAGTTGCAGACCCAAACATGGCCTATATTCTACTTACGAACTGCTGACTATGTTTGGCGTATGTTAACTCATTCTGCCGCAGGACCGAAATCCACAAATTTTGAAGTTGCCCTATGAAGGACTGTATTACAATTCTAGAGACAGATCGAGCATGATAGTTCAAGGGTGGTGCCAGAATAGCTTGGCGCCTATCGGCGCCAAGCTATTCTGGCACCACCCTTGAACTATCATGCTCGATACGCGTCTTGCTGTGGCGTGTCGGGGCAGAATGAATTAAATCTTGGCGTTGTAATGAACATGCCCATGGCAGCTCAGTGAGGCTTCTGACATAGTCACTACAACGGCAAGACGTTAGCGAGCTGCTCCCTGGCGGGTTTGATTGCTAAACTCGCCGATACAACAGGTTTTCAATTATGTCTTGCTTCAACTAAGACTTCTCTATCTTACTGACAGAGCGCATGGAACCAAAAGACGATTTTTAACTCATTCAACTCCGACACGCCACGGTAAGACAAGGATCGAGCGTGATAGTTCAAGGGTTGTGCCAGAATAGCCAGTGCTAAAATAGAGAAACTACTTAGAAACAGGTCGTTTAGAGGAATTCTAGCTAATGACACATTTAAAGTCCATAATTGGTTATTAGTAAAAGAAATGTTCTTAATATGTCTTACAACAAAGGGATAACTTGACTGAAGACGTTTGAATGTCGACAAATGAAAGACTCTTCTGCTCATCTGTACGTGGGAGAGCCTCAATTATTATTCCACAATAACCAGATTTGTACAGAACGGACTGACAAAGTAGTTTAGCCCATTTACTATGACACACTACAGTAAGATGAGGATCGATCGACCATTATAGTTCAATGATTGTGCCAGAAGAGCTTGGCGCCATCTTCTGGCACCTGGCACCACCCTTGAACTATCATGGTCACGATCTATTCTCTTGAACTGGACGTCGTCTGCAGAGGACACCTCGGGGAATTTCGGAATTCCCACCTCAAAGTTTAATTAAAAAGAGAATCTTAAAAAAAAAAAATACCCGCTCACACTGCGTCTGTTAACAGGGCAATTAGGAACATAATCGTCATTTACAAAATTGTAATGCAGTCAATACGTGTTGAAAGAACCACACAATGAAACAAACACAAAATTTAACATCAGTAACATAAAAGATGGAGCAATCAGAAAAAAATGCTAAAAGAACGAATGAATTACTTAAATTTTTAACGATATGTAACGTGCAACGTTTGACGTAAGGAGTGATACGTCAGTGATTATTTGACTTTTGAACAACGCACATACGCACGCATGATCACAACGCCCACCTCAACGCCCACTCCATCTCCTCAACCCATCCCCTCTCCCACCACATCTCCCGCTAATCCTCGCCCCCACACACTGAACCGTAACTGAACCGTCACACACTCATTGCTAACCGGTGCAAACACTCTAACAATAATATTTTAAACAGGAAAAACGTCCATTTTATTCTAGGGCTGTCCATTTAAGCAAAACATACACATTAGATTAATATACCCGCTAGACAACTGAATAAAGGAGAAAAAAAAAAACAGATACAGACATATACACTCCTTCCCGCTCCCTCCGCTCCGCCTCCGACCCTCTCCGCCTTCACACCCCCCGCACCAAACTCAGCACTTTCGGCCCCCACTCCTTTTCCGTCTACGGTCCATCTACCTGGAACACTCTTCCACTCTCTCTCCGTCAGAAACACTCTCTCTCCTCCTTCCAGTCCGCCCTCAAAACTGACCATTCTCAACACTGTGACATCACCACACTCCCCACCCCAAGCTGACTGTCGTAATGTATTTGTGGTACGTGAGTCATTGTCAAAAGCGTGCGCATGTGTGCGAATTGTGAGTGCGCGCTTAGAGGTATAATTATTATAAGATAAGCACATTATAAATAACCGTAATAATAATAATAATAATAATAATAATAATAATATAATAATAATAATAATAATAATAATAATAATAATAATATAATAATAATAATAATTATTATTATTATTATTATTATTATATACATTTCAAAAATCTAGTTTTGAAGCGAAGTTGAGATACTGAAAACAGAGGAGGAAAAAAAAAAAAAAAAAAAAAAAACCGAAGAAAAGAGTGTAGACAGTAACATTGATTCACTCGTTTACAAACGACATGCCGTTCGTAGCAAGTACTGAAGCTCTAATTTTCTAAAGATCTCTTCTAAACGTTATGCGACCGGGCACTACCTTTAATCTTTCACGGTTAATTCATCGTGCGCGGCCGATTCTGATTTACAAATGAAAGAGTAAATTAACCCCTTCCCTGTCAATGGACTGAGACTCGGCGTCTGAAATCCAAATTAATTTAACGCCAAAGGACTCTTAACGTCCAATAAATATGGATACAAAATGGTGTCAGCAAGAGGCATATATCTTCATAGGTCCCTGCAACTGCCGGGGGCTCATGATGATCTATACCTCTTGCAGATGGATCGTGTTCACGTTTTCTCGGCAGTTAAGAGGTTATTAAATCAGCGATCTCGTTAGAGATGATTTCGCGCCTACACAACCCTGGGCAAAATGGAATCTGATCATTTCCTCACTGAGCAGAGGCCGAGTCCATAGGACAGTCTCACTTCTCATCAAGTACGGGTTATCTCTCGCTGCTCTTTAGCGTAGGAGAACGCTCACTGAGTTCCGGCTGCTGTTTCGACAATGGCGTCAGCATTAAAGGCTAGATCGGCAAAAGTATGTGGAGGTGGAAAACATTACTGTGTTATTTGCCATAACCACCGAGGAAAAATTATTGACGGAAGAGTTGTCAAGCTACATAGCTGTCCAGCAAACAAGCAACTTAAAAGAGCTTGGGAGCAGCGCTTACGTTTGATCCGACAAGATTACGTTTGATCCGACAAGATTATAAGTTGACACGGTCAAATATCCACTTGTTTGCTCGGAACATTTTGTTGTTTTCCCGAATCGAACTTTTAAACTCTCTACGGTTAGTAAATTATTTGAATTATTACTTGTGTTTTTATTTACTGAAGCTTTATTTAGTCTTCTTTAATGAAGCTTTATTTATTAATCACACTTTTCCTCTAGTCTATAGTATTAGTATTAGTAGTACTAGTACTGTAGTAGTCCAGCAATGCCATCGCCCCGATGCAACAGGACAAAGAAGGTGTCACCCACACCACCACTTCATTTTCAATATAAATAGTGGCCAATCCGTAAAATAAGCAAAAATACTGTATGAATGAAAATTGACAGTAAATGTTTTAAACAACACATCTGTGGTGTTATTACTAATAATAATGACACTCAGTTGTAATTTTAGAAGTCTTATAACAAATAAATAATTAGTAATATTATATTATATAATATTGATTATGTTGGTATCTATTTTACTGCCTGCATTAGTTTAATTTGAATATGCGATTAAAAAAAAAATGCAACAACTACTAGAAACCTCTACTTGTTGCCTGTAGCTCTCTCTTTTTTTTAATTTTTATATATATATATATTTTTTTTTGTTAAATCATGTCATCTCATGTTACATCATTTTTAACTTCATACTCATTATTTGAAAGGAACTCTGACTATGACAATGAAATAGATGCTAGTAGTTAGCACTCAGCATTTTGTAAAAAAAAAAAAATTAAATTAAATAATAATAAAGGGGACTGCTCGAAGTACGTTTGATAGCGCTACAAAAATGCATAGGTACTCAAGTAAACAGACATTGATTTTTTTTTATAAAGTTTATGAATTTTTTTTTTAATATTAACAATTTCATGTACTGTATGCCATGTAGAATACTTTATTTATATAAGAAATCAGGGATAATTGCTTTTACTTATATTACAAAACTACTAACTCGCAGATCAAATTTTACACACACACACACACATATGACAATAATGTAATTTATAAACAGAGTCCAAAGCACAAGAAGCACATGCTGACAAATATGAAATATGTATAATATATCATATGGCAGTGGTCAGTGGAGTCAACTGTTTACTGACCTGCATCATTTCTTTCCACAGCATCATCGACAGCATCCTCAACATCTTTTCGCAGCAGAAATGTGCCTCTTGCTCTGCGCACTAATTCTTCTTTTTTTCCACTGACAAGTTGTCCATGTTTTCGAAGAAAATCTTTTAATTGTTTCACGTTCATGCGTTCTATGTCTGCTTCCATCTTGCCGGAACTCGGTGTAGCAAAGGGAGGATACTCGTGCTTAACTTCCTTATTACAAATGGGAAAGGGCTATAGGAGCCTGATGATGGTACTTACTTACTTACGCCTGTCACCCCTACCCGGGTATAGGCCGTCGACGAGAGACCTCCAGCAACTCCTGTCCTGTGCTTCTCCTTCGATTCTACTCCAGGTGGTTCCCAGTCTCTTGATGTCTGCTTGGAGGTCTCGACGCCAGGAGTTTCTCGGCCTACCTCTTTTCCTCTTTCCCTGGGGGTTCCATGACAATGCCTGCCTAGTGATACTGGAAGCTGGCTTTCTCAGACTGTGACCGATCCATCCCCATCTTCTTCGCCCAATTTCATTCTCTGCTGTTATCTGCTCTGTTCTCTCCCAGAGTCTGACGTTGCTGATCTTCTCTGGCCAGTGGGTTTTCAAAATTCTTCTAAGGCAACTATTCATGAAGGTCTGTACTCTGTTGACTGTGGCCTTGTTTTTGTCAATCTCCATGTCTCTGCTCCATATAGGAGAACTGCTTTTACATTGGAGTTGAAAATCCGGACTTTGGTGTGTTGTGACAGCTCTCTGGAACTCCACACTTTTTTCAACTGGAGAAAGGCTGCTCTGGCTTTACCGATTCGTGCTCTGACATCTGCATCAGTGCCGCCTTTTTTGTCTATGATGCTCCCGAGATAGGTGAAGGACTCCACCTCCTCCAACGGGGTGCCAGCAAGCAAGACTGGTTCTTCCCTGGTTGCGTTCAGCCTCATTGTCTTTGTTTTCTGTTTGTGAATGGTGAGGCCCACTTGGGACGAGATGTCAGCAAGCCTCGTGGTCTTGTCCTGCATTTGTTGATGAGTGTGGGACAGTAATGCCAAGTCGTCTGCAAAATCAAGGTCGTCAAGCTGTGTCCACAGTGTCCACTGTATTCCACTTCGTCTGTGCTCTGTGGTCATCTTCATGACCCAGTCTATGGCCAGTAGGAAGAGGAACGGAGACAGCAGACACCCCTGCCTGACACCAGTTCTGATGGTGCTTTGACTTAATTTTCAAATCCGCTGCGCCACCGCGTGCGCGCTATGAGCGCGCACGCGGTGGCCCAGCGGATTTGCATTTAGTCAAAGCACCATCGTCAGGCTCCTATGACCGAGTGCTACCTGCGCTGCACATTGTCAGAGCCTCATGTAAACGATGGTAACCCGCTTCTATGCCGCAAGCGCCACCTATCATTGGATACATCCTACACCTAGCACACAGGAATTTCGTAAACAGTGTGCGACATTCCCTTTTGCTAGATGCATGCTATCTGATATGGCCCAGGTGCGTGCTACTTTCGTTAGGCATACGTTGAGATAAAAATGATGTCAAGTTTTAAGAGAATGGAATGCGAGAAATACTGAAGAGAAATCACAGGACACAGCAGCTGCAAGTAACAAACTACATAGACGTACGTTTCTTCCGTCATCATATCTGTGTGGGTCTTTGATTTTAGATCATTAGGCTCTAAACTGTAAGACCCAAATTTTCAGACAAAATAAAAAATGTACACCTGCAGCGCACGTTTTAAAAGAAATAAATAATGAAAAAGAATCACACGCTTTGAAAAAACGGACACAACACGATACATTGTTTTGTGCACGACTTTGAAAGCGTATTTCTATCTTTGTTGGTTATTTCTTTACATTTTACACGCTTTGGAGTTAACTTTTGGGTCTGGGTCCAGAACACTGTGACTGTTCCACATCGTCTAGGTTACGTATCGTCATCTTAATTGTTGCACGAATACTGAAAAGATTGAGGGAGTATGAAGGGGTTGACCTGTTTTCGAGCATGGCTTCACTCGTCCTCTAAAAGGCAGGCCAGACAGCATGTCATGTTTCACGGATTTCAAATGCAAAAATCGTGTGCGTCGTCACATTAGTTATTACGAAACTGCATCATAAAAATGAAGAACCTGATGTCAGTCGGTGGTAATGGATAAAATCTAAAGTTAATTTCAAGTTCGTAAGTGCTCAGATGAGAGTTTAACCCATTCAGCCCTGACGATCTACAGCAGAAGATGGGTCGACCATGATAATTCAAGGGTAGTGCCAGATTAGCTTGGCGCCTGTCGGCGCCAAGCTAATCTGGCACTGCCCTTGAATTATCATGGTCGATCCATCTCCTGCAACTGGTGCATAGTCATTAGATGACGCCTCCAAATTTGGGAAATACGTGTGTCGGGCTGAATCAGTTAGGACATCGGAAACAAGACCGGATACAAAGGAGCGATTCGTGGTTCTTGGATGTCCTAATCCAGTTTCTTGACCACATTCAAGACAAAGCCTTCTTCCAAGCAGGACTCAAAGCACTTCAACACCGGGTCGATGGAGAGAAGTGGGTAAGGCTCAGAGGTGATTATTTGGGAAAGTGACCAGAAGAAATTTCCTGCGACTGTTTCTTCTTGCGGGTGCGACGAAATTTTCCATACTAGTACTGTACTGACGAGTAAAAGAAATGCAACATTTTTTTATTCATCGGAAACACTAAAGTGTCTCTGATGATTCTAAAATTGTCGCATTTCTTTTCTCGTCAGTATACAACGGGATATGGTAGTATTGTAGATTTGGGTCGACAACGACCGCAGCTCCATGATAGGACCGCCGACAACGAGTCATTTTCACTGACACAACGTCCTCTCAAGATCCTGCGACGCACTTCAAAGGCTTCGCCTCTTCTTTTTTCATTCGTTTGTGAACACCTCGCCGAAGTAACACCCGCAGAAACAGACGTAGTCAATCCTAGTCACCAAGAGGCATAGATGCACATGAACCCTTGCGGTGCAGGGGTTTATGTGAATCTATGTCTCTTGCAGTTGGAATAGGCTGGACCAGCGAAGTCCGATGGACGACGGGAATCAAGTAAGGTTTCTGGAACCTTATGCAACACAATTATTATAGTATAATCAGTACCGCCATGAAAAATACATTATCCTGCAAATTCAACTTATGGAACCATATTTCGGACACAGCTAGCCGTCAATACCCTATTGGTAAAACCATAGGATGTCATCGAGATTTTGCTTTGGAACCGTTACAAAAAAAAAAAAGGTCTGTGACGTCTTCACTTGAATGACCATTTTACCACCATTAATTTTTAACTGCAGCTAAATCGTGTCATTGGGAAGTTAAGAACATTTAGTCTTCGCTTTTCATTACTTTGATTATACACTGTAGTGGAATATGTCTGCAATTGCTGACATGAACACTGATGACGCATGGCCCCCACACACCCTATCTTTCTATAGTTTGGGGGTGGTAAATAATATAGGGTTCCAGGCTGCTGAGGTTAACACCAGCGATAAAATAAAGATATATTTGGATAGCCAGATAATTGCTCTTTCCAAGCCAGTAGGACGTCAGTAGGAAAAATGTACACGTTTTGCATGAAAATTCATTATTTCTTGTCCACGTTTTCGTCAGTCTCTTTCTTGAACGTTTTCATTATTCTATATTTGAGAGCACAGTGAAGGAATGTGCATGAGTGCTGCGAGACAATTGTTTAAGGCATGGAATTAGACTTAGTATTAATATAATAACACGCATCTTATATGATATCGGACAAACATGGCCGTCATTTACAAAATGGCCGCCTATCACACATCTGTAGCCTTAGGAAATAGGTTGCTGTTTACAGTATAGGAAATTTTCATCTTCATCGAGGTGTAAAACGAGATACATCTTACAAAACTCTTACCGAACAACGAACCAACCAACCAACGAACCAACCAAACAATCAAACCCACAATCAAACCCACAAACAAACAAACAAACAAACAAACAAACAAACCACAAACAAACAAACCCACAAACAAACAAACCCACAAACAAAAAAACAATCAAACCCACAAAAAACCCACAATCAAACAAACAAACAAACAAACCCACAAACAAACAAACAAACCCACAAACAAAAAAACCCACAAACAAACAAACCCACAAACAAAAAACAAACAAACCCACAAACAAACAAACAAACAAACCCACAAACAAACAAACCCACAAACAAACCCACAAACAAACAAACAAACAAACCAACCAACAAACAAACCCATAAACAAACAAACCCACAAACAAACAAACCCACAAACAAACAAACCCACAAACCCACAAACAAACCCACGAACGCACAAACCCACAAACAAACAAACAAACAAACAAACAAACCCACAAACAAACCCACAAACAAACAAACAAACAAACAAACTCTGTGCGTGCGTGCGCGTGCGTGTGTGTGTGTGTGTGTGTGTGTGTGTGTGTGTGTGTGTGTGTGTGTGTGTGTGTGTGTGTGTGTGTGCGTGCGCGCCATAATAAATTTATCTCCTGAACTATAAGTCGCCAACTCCAAACTAAAAAAGCCCAGGGCCCTGTCCGCTTAATACGTTATCATGATTCGTGAAATAAGTAGTCAGAGGAAAAAATCCGTAATGCGCAATCAGGTCAACAATCCAAATCGACACGTACGTAGCTAGCTCATTCGTCTGCAGCCACAGGGGATGGGGTGATTAGTAACACGTACCTACTTTTAGAGGTCCTGTATATTTGCGCATCGGTCAATGGCCCAAAAGGACAGAAAAAGAAAAGAAAAACAGAAAACAGTGAGAAAAACAGGGGAAAAAAGAAGATAAAAGCTCAGTTTAACCCATTCAGCCCAGACGCACTAGAGCAGGAGAGGGATCGACCATGATAATTCAAGGGTAGTGCCAAATTAGCTTGGCGCCTGTTGGCGCCAAGCTAATCTGTCACTACCTTTGAATTATCATGGTCGATCCATCTCCTGCAACGGGTGCATAGTCGTTAGATGACGCCTCCAAAATTTGTGAAATACGTGCGCCGGGCTGAATAAGTTAAGTTCCTTCACGAATCGCGGTTGATTATTACCCCTTTACTGCTTCGAAGAAAAAAGGAAAAACACCACCCAGCTGCAAGAGGTATAGATTGTCATGAACATCCACATATGCATGGCCTTATGAGAATCCTTGCCTATTTCTAGCCCTATCTTGTGTCTAGGTCTGTCTTCGCGCCGAATTTACAGCTATAATATTTTCAGAAATACAACTTGCTGTCACAGTAACAGTCAATGGTAGTGGTGAGGTTAACCCTTGGACTGTCGGTTACGTGTTTGTCCGTTGTGATTCCTGCAGGAATCCCCTCGACCAAACACGCTTCCCACAACCAAAGGGTTAAGATGCAGAGGCGGGGCTCACTACGCGCTATATATGTTCGTCTTTGCACACATACACCTATTTTCAACTCTTTTGCTTAAGCGGAGTAGGTCAGCATGCGTGAAATCCAATACGTACGAGACATTGACGGTAATTAGAATGTGGAACAGAAGCATTGTGTGTGCTGGTCTGTGATTTTGAACTTTACGGAAGTAGGTCGTAAGGTCCAAAATTACAGACCAGCACACTGGTAAGTCTCCTGTAAAACATTTCCGTTGACTTGTACTGTGGGTTAGCCCCAGCGAGGCTTCGATCACGTTAAAGAGCGAAAATTTGTGTTGTTCCGGCAGAAACGGAAATTCTTGCTGACCTAGGAAGACTAATAAGACAGTAAGCCCATTTTCTTTTTGTTAAAAGCGAGATTTTCATTGTAATACAATGAAAATCTCGCTTTTCACAAAACATGAGGTCCTATCTTTTGTTTTTGCCAGGCTAGGGCAGTCTTCCTTGCGTGTCCCAACACTATCCTTATCCTTAACCCATTAAACCCCACGGCCGCATTTCCCAAACTTTGGAGCTGTCAGGTAACGACTATGTACCAGTGGCAGGAGATGGATCGACCGTGATAACTCAAGGGTAGTGCCAGATTAGCTTGGCGCCTGACGGTGCCAAGCTCATCTGGCACTACCCTTGAATTATCATGGTCGATCCACCTCCTGCTATAGGGCGTCGGGGCTAAATGGGTTAAACTGATTTTAGTTTTTCCAAGACGCTGTTTGGCTCCTTCTTATGCTGTCCAACAGAAGAACAAATCATAGCATCAAACATCAACAACTTCCGCGCGCGCGGTTTTCAAGATAATATCATCAATGGTAAACCGTATTTGATTCCCAAGTAGATCCCTGTTTCCTCTTTCCCCCTCTTCTTGGCTGATTCAATGAACAAATTGCGGAACCAGTTATCTCATCACATGGATACAAAACCATGCTTACCAACAGCGTTCCAGTGTCTCGTAAGTCTAATAATTACTATATTGTAATAGACTTTTGAGTATTCATATTTAGAGACGTTGATTAACTAAGCTGGATATTTGTGTAGTTCTTGCTGTGATAAAATTGTTAGACCATCCATCTGCTGAATAAATGAACGTGTGACGGGATTCGTTTCGTGTGCAATAAAAATCCATTAAAAGCATCCCAGCTAGAGGATCGTCCTCAGCTGTTTCACAGCTGTTTCTTGCTGTGCAGTTTGGAAATTAGAAGCCCGAAGAAGGTTTAGTGCGTGCAGGCTCTCGTGCCAATCCCCACCTCCCTCCATCTCTCCCTCCGACAGCTTAACCATTTGGCTGTCGGTAGAGGTTTTTGACGCGACGATTCCCGACAGTCTTTTGAATCAGGTAATAAGCAAAATATACTCTGGCCGACGTAGGCCTCAGCTGGCCCGCGCACAGCTGTACGCGGGTCAGCTGAGGCCGACATCGGCCCGAGGACCTTTCGCTAATATTGCAATCAGAACAGACCGCTGCGCAAGCTGCTGAGACGGAGATACTGGAGATAAATGATTTCACACAACGTCGTATAGTGCCTTACCTTCCCTAGGCAAGAAGCTAATCGGACACTACCCATCTGCTATCAGGGTCGACCCATTACTGCTGTTTGGCACAAGAATTGAAGAACTTCGATCATCTGTTTTTAATAATTCTATTTTACTAAGAATAAAAGACAGATACATTGACAACAAAAAAGCTGCTTGAGGACAACCAAGTTACAACATAAGGGGCAAGATGGGATGAACCATAACCAAAAAAGTCCCTTCTATGTGAGTGCTGTCCTCGCTGTCAATGGTCCCTACCTTTTGTCTTTGACCTGACTCTGATGTTGAAATATCTTCTATTGAAAAGTCTCGCAGATCTGCCAATGCGTCAGTGAGCTCTACAAGGGGCGTTGGACATACGCGCCAGTGCCCAACGTCATTTGTCATGACGTACGTTTTTTATATTTTACGTGGTATGAGTATCACTTTCGCTTTATAGGTTGAGAAAATGGCGACAAAACTAGAATTTCACTGTACAAATTCAGTCTTGCTATAATTTGTGTGAAAGCAGGTTGACTTTACAAATGCTACATAATATACTAACTACACGGGTCACTTGCATGCTCTTCTGAAAGCGCGTCGATGTGTGTGTGCGTGTTAGCGCGTGGTGCGCGCGCGCTCAAAACATCTCCAAGGGGCATGGATCCTTATGCGCCCATAGGCATGTTTGTGTGTGTGTGTGAGAGAGAGAGAGAGAGAGAGAGAGAGAGAGAGAGAGAGAGAGAGAGAGAGAGAGAGAGAGAGAGAGAGAAGAGAGAGAGAGAGAGAGAGAGAGAGAGAGAGAGAGAGAGAGAGAGAGAGAGAGAGAGAGAGAGAGAGAGAGAGAGAGAGAGAGAGAGAGAGAGAGAGAGAGAGAGAGAGATTTGCATCATCATATTTACAGTATTGTGCGAGTGTCTGCGTGTTAACGGAGTTGCTTCTTGGAGATGTGCGCATGTTTGTGTGTGAATTTATTTTTTTAAACGAACATGTGTTCCTAAAGGAGGTGACAGAAAAAGATACGCGAACGTTTAGTTCAGTTCGCTGGTGATGACACATGCGCATTTAGAAGTCCTCCCAGTCTGCCAACACTAGCATGGTGCATGGTGTACGTACTGCATCCTGTTACGACTTTATTGGTATCAATTTCAGCCCACTTAATCAAATTTCAAATATAAATGATTTGAATTTCGAAAACTTCAGTAGATCGCTTGAGCTTGCCCTTAGCACCACGTGAATGTTCTGTGTTTATGTACAGTGTGTGAGTGAATGCTCGTGATTCACGTGAGCGTGCTTGTTGGGTTCAGTTCGCGGCGGCGCTTTGAGCCGATTTTCAATTGGGATAAAGTGCCTTATTATTTAATGCGCTGATTTATTTATTTATTATTTATTTCTTAAAAGAGTGTTACGATTGTGGTTGTCTTGTCCTGTGAGAGCATGCATGTGTTAATCGTAGAAAACGATCCGTTATTTATTTGAGCTGTCATGCTGGTTACAAATCACGTACTTTTTCAGTAAGATTTTCTTTCGTTCGCGTGTAGAGCGGATTTCGCTTTGTTATGATACGCTAAGTTTAGTCCAGAACGTTCTAGAAAGGTCGCACTGTCTAGTGACCTCGTATGTGTGACGTTGGTGAATGGGCGACAGTTTGCAACAAGTTGTTTATTGTGCGCGTGAAGTTAACAGCCGTTTTTTGTGTTTTATGAAAGATCGTGAAGCTTCCAGAAAGTATAGGCAAGGTCGTGAACGGTCGGCCATACTATTGTGTGATGTCGTTATACAATAGGATTTGGGGCTGAAATGAGCAGCCGAAATTTTGTAGCCTATTGTAGTTATTCCAGAAAATTCTTTCTTTGTTAATATTTATGAGTTTCAGTTACGTGTTTCGTTTTGATTGGTTGCGTTGTTTGATTTTCTTGGATTATTCTGGAAAGTGGTTGTATATATAAAGAGGGCGCTAGGAAAGCACGTTTATACATTGTCTTGCATTGTCAGTTGAAGAGACACGCAGTTTATCGTAGGTACGTGGCCCGTATAGGGTGTACATTGTGAGAGACGCTACGTAAAGGCCCCGCTACACGAGCCCGGTTTTGAGGCCGATTCCCGATCAGTTTTCGAATCGGTAGGTGATCGGGCCGGACTAAAAAACGTGTGTACTGCCACACTGACATTTCCCGACTTGAGCCGACCGGTTTGAACCGAAGATCAAAGTCGTACCTGTTCTGCAAAATGACTGCTAGTTTTGACAGTGATGATGATGTGCTTGCATTATCAGCAGTTTTGCATCGTATTCGGGAAGAGGCGTGCGAAACATCAGCGGCAACGGCGGTGGTACTGATCACAACAGGCGTGTTCGGCGATTTGCAAACTGTGAAACGACGTGCTTTGCGAGACGCGCTCTGATTGGTTGAAGCTTACAACCGGGGCCGAATCGGATCGGGAAAATAGAGCAGGTTCTAGACACCCGATTCCCAGCCGATTGGGACCGGATCGGATAATTGACGTCATCCGATCGCAATCGGATCGGAATCGGCTTCAAAATTGGGGCACAACCGGCTCGTGTGGCGGGGCCTTAACGGTGGTGTATGTTGTGTGAGGAACTTTGTGTCGCCAGTGTTGACATTTGCAGAAGAGAAGACATTGTATAAGTGTAGGTGCATTTGGGAATGCATTGTGTGGAGATCGCATCGCTGAATTAAAATATTGTTGGAACTGTTACTCCAGTATTGTCTACATCCTTAAGCCAGGTGTGACGGGTTGCAGAGTGCAGTTTATTTAAAAGAACCTTACGTGCGTGCGTCTGGTGTGTTTATCACACTACGACTACGACTCCACCACGTAACAAAGAGGGAGGTCACTCCTTGGTCGTGTCGAAGGAGTGGCCGCCCTGATTTAACCCCTTCACTGCTGGGCAAAATTAAACACCACCCAACTGCAAGAGGAATATGATCTATGCCTCTTGCTGAAGCCACTTTGTATCAATGAAATACGGAGTTGCGTGAGGTTATCTATTGCTGTGGGCAGAGACATAACTTCGGATGTAGCAAAACAACAGGGGACCCAAATATATATATTTCTATCCGAAGTTTAACTCATTTAACCCGGCAAAGAAGTACCCAACGGAGAAGTACCCAAAGCATCGTGCGACTAGCGATGCCATGACGTGAAACAAGAAATTCGTCACCGTGTACACGGCGTAGTGAGACTAGCGATGCCATGACGTGAAGCTTATAGTGATGTCATATTGCTGTTCGTGCTATTCTTTTTCTTCAGAATTCCTGTCCCTACACAACCCCACAGAGTATACTAATGGCGGGAAGCGCCCTGTGTCCGTCTTTATTTGTGTGCACTGGCGTGTGTGTTGATCAGAGGTTGGGTTAGAGAGGAGGGAAATGTATCAGAAGGATAAGCTTAACTCATTCGAGACGTGCCGCCTACGGATATGCAGCGAATCGCCGCGTATCCGTAGGCGGCACGTCTCGAATGAGTTAACAATATAAACAACTATGAATGTTCCTAGAAGAAAACGCATGTGAGCTCCAAACAATACAGTAGACTTTGGAATTAAATCCTCATCTGGTTTTAACTTAACTCGACTAGTTGTACGTCGACAGGCGCCAAGCTAACTTGGCACTATCCTTGAATTATCATGGTCGACCCATCTCCTGCTGTAGTGTGTCAGGGCTGAATGGGTTAAATGTTATAAGCTAAGTAGTTTATATACAATGAGTGTACTCTGAAACTAGGAGAAAGTGTTATTTGACCGCAGGGTTCACTACCTTCGGTGAGTGTACGCCCGAGAGTCTGAAACACGCGAGTAATGTCGTCAAGAGATATTGATCCTCTTGATCCCCCCCTCAGGCTGCATGAGGATCTATGCTTCTTGCAGAACGAGATGGAATCTTTCGCTGGGGGCTAGGACTGAATAATACTTCTAATAGTTCTGTTGACAAGCGATACAATGATATCGCCTAGCGCGCAAAATGTCATCCGGTCGACTGACGTCGGCCGCAGTTGGTCCGCGCAGACATGCGCGGGACAGCTGCGACCGTCGTCGGTCCGATGACTCCCTGCTCACTATGTGCGTTCCATCTGAGACTTTGTAAGCGAAATGTCATTACCCCGAGGGGATGTCTGCGCATACAAAAAATAATTTTGCAAAATGTGATGAAATGTATATGGGTCACTCTCTAAAGCTGTGTACCAAAAGTGTGACACTGACCACAAAAAATCAAATACCACTAAATGTTATTTTGTTTCTGTGTTTTCTTATAAATAAAGATTTAAATTATCATTTTTTTATTTAAGAATATATATATATATATATATATATTTTTTTTGGGGGGTGGAGGGGGGCATTCATGCATTTGCATGTTTTTGTGAGGTGGTAAAGATGCGAAAGTGTAAATTCGTCGAACGTAACATTTAGAAGTATGAAGGAAACCAAATGCATTCGCGCTTTGCGCTCTCTCTCCAAACCTCTTTCAAACTGACAGATTGCACGACTAGCCCTCGCTGACAACCGGAAGCTATTCATATGCAACATAGTTCGTGGGCTTTAGGTTTTCTATTGTAAAATGCGAAAATGATGTCGCCCAACGTAACAGCGAAAACAGGAAGCGATCGTCGATTACCATTTTAAAAGCTCGATAAATAGGCTGTATTTGTTTCATTCACAATTTAATCACGACCTACACGTTTCTAACATCTCCCAAGGTCTCAGGATAAAAATATTTTGTTTTCATACGCGTAGTGAAAAGAAGCGGTGCCTGTTGGTTGACATGTGTGGTAGAAACACACGTTACGTTGGACGGTTATTTTTCTCGCTGGCCAAAAACGGAAGGTATCAGAATTAATTTGTGGAGAAAATAAATCACACACTAACTTCAGTTCACAAACAGCAGAACACAGCGGGTTCATACTTTTCATTGAAACTAAGTCAGATTTGGTACCTGAAACTGAAAGAGAACTCAATGCATGTCTCATTTCCATCCGCCACTTTGGGCAACTTTTTCACATTTCAGGCACACAAACAAAGACGTATTTTGAAGTGAATTTTATTTTAATTCATGGTCTTTTCAATTCCCTACGGATCGGTATTAGCAACACAGCCGTTAGGTAGGAAAGGTTTACAAAAACACTCATCTGAGAGTATGACCCTCTGTGGTACACAGCTTTGGAGAGTGACCCATATAATTATATAGTGACTGATAGAGTGAGGAGATAAGTGTGGTCAGTAGCAGAGCACAGAACACCCTTTTGTACATGTACACAATCGGGGAATGGTCGAGTTGGTACCGGTTTAGTTTTTACAAAAGTGATATTGGACTGTCGGCCAATGCGAGGTTCACCGAGGTTCACCCAAGGTGAACATTTATCCGGTAACCCATGACTGTCCGTTTGCAGTTTATACCACACGTCCATCGACGTTTTCGTTAAAGAGGGGGGGGGGGAGTGGGGGAGGGGGCGTGGCGGGGGGGGGGGAGCCTGGGGGGGGGGGGGGGTTCAGCTTTCAAAGTTGACTTGATTTGCATCGGATCCGACACCCCATAACTTCCGAGTGTGCTTCTGTCGCAAGAAATATAGATCTTTGTACTGCACATGTCTAGAGTTCAATAAGAACGACAGACATAAGAACGGCAAACCCTCATGGCTCACGTGTATACACGACCAACGCAATAAGTCTGACTTTTGCGATCTTGACGCCAGGTCAGTGAACGTGTAAAGGGTTGGCTTTTGTACCGGTGATATATACATATTTTCTCAAAATCTTGTCACATGGCAACATTGGCTAAAGAAGGCTAATAGTAAAGCCCATGTTACGATGATTGTGGTTGTGTTGTTCTATGAGAGCATGCATGCATTAATCGTAGGAAACGATCCGATATTTATTTGAGCTGTCATGATTAGGAATCACGTACCTTTTTGGTAAGATTAGCTATCGTTCGCACAGAGAGCGGAATTGATTGTCTTTTGATACACGGAGTTGAATCCCGAAGAGTCTAGAAACCGCTCGAATAATCTCCGTTGTTTTCTGTGCGCGTGAAGTTAGCAGCCAGTATGTGTTACGAAAAGTCGTGAAACTTCCGGAGAATTCGGGCAAGGTCGTGAACTGTGTAGCGTACTCTTGTGTGACGTCATTACACACCGGGATTTCCCAAAATTGGGGTTGAAATTAGCAGTCGAATTTTTTTAGACTATTGTAGTCTATTCTAGAAAGTTCTTTTTCATCAATATTTATGAGTTTCGGTTACGTGTTTCATTCTGATTGGTTGCGTTGTATGAATTTGCTGGATTATTCTGGAAAGCCTGATACTTTAAAAGACTGTGTTTAGAAGCTCGTGTGTACAGTGTCAGTGACGGAGTTATGCAGTGTATAGTGATGTACATTGTATTAGAAACGCATTGTGTCAGAAGTGCTGACATTTTGTATAGGAGACATTGTATCAGTGTTGGTGCATTTGTGAATGCATTGTGTGGAGATCGCATCGCTGCAATAAAATATTGTTGGAACTGTTACTCCAGTGTGGTCTACATCCTTAAGCCACGTGTGACGGGTTGCAGCTGAGTGAAGGCTTTTTAAAAGAACCTTACGTGCGTGCGTCTGGTGTGATATCATACTACGACTAGGACTCAACACGTAACAGCCCACATACTCCCAATATGGAGTTGGATAATGTTTTCATCATATTTTCTAACTTGTATGCGTTTTCACATAGTTGTCAATCCCAGTGACCCTTGACTTTTGAAAAGGGTCAACTCATCATCATCATCAGTCCCTTGCCCGAACTGGGCGTTGGGGGGACTGAAAGGCAGCAGCAACAGACAGTGCTCTCCACTGAGTTCTATTTTGGGCGGTGGCAAGCAAGTCTGACATCTCGAGTTCGGTCCATTCTTTTATGTTTGCGACCCAACTCTTTCTCTGACGACCTCGCCGGCGACTTCCTTCGAGAGTGCCTTGGAGGATAGTCTTGGACAAGGTGTTGTGTCGGGTCACGTGGCCAAACCAAGCAAGCTTGCGCCGTTTCACGGTTGCCAGAAGGGGTTCATGTGGGCCCACCAGGGAAGTGACGATGCTCCGTACATATTCGTTGGTCTTGTGCTCGCGGTACGAGATGCGGAGCAACTTCCTCAGGCACTTGTTCTCAAAGGCCTGGATTTTCTTTTCTAAGTCTGCAAGCAGTGTCCAAGTCTCACAGCCGTAGAGTAGAATAGACACTATGAGGGACTTGTAAAGCCTGTACTTGATGGTGAAGCTGATGGAGTTACTTCGCCATATCCTGTCCAGCCTGGCCATTGCGGATGTTGCTGTACCTATCCTGATACGGATCTCTGCTATGCAACTACCGTCTTTGGACAGGGTGGCTCCCAAGTACTTGAAGCTATTGACCTCTTCTAGCTTTTGGCCATTCATGTGAATGTTGCTGCTGCTGTCGCTTGTGGTGTTGATCATCACTTTGCTTTTATCCGTACTGATCTCCATGCCATAAGACCCTGCGCTACTTGAAAGTTTGTCTGTCAGGTTTTGGAGCTCACTATTGCTGCCTGCCATGAGGTCAATGTCGTCTGCGAATCGAAGATTGCACAGGGATCTGCCACCAATAGAGATTGAAGTATGGTGGTCGTGGAGGGTTTCCTGCATGATCTTCTCCAGGAATATGTTGAAAAGGACAGGAGAGAGCAGGCATCCTTGACGGACACCGATCGTCGTCCTGAAGAACTCGCCTGACTGATTGTTAAGTAGAACCGCGCTGCAGGCGTTCTTGTAAAGCGCTTCTATCATTTGGATCAGTCCCTCCTCTATGTTGAACGATCTCATGACTTGCCAGAGTCCGTCGTGCCAGACGCGATCAAATGCTTTCCTGAAATCAATGAAGTTGTGGTAGAGTTCGCGCTGATGCTGCAGATGTTTCTCGATCAGGACGCGGCAGTTGAAAATCTGCTCTACAGTGCTTCTTCCAACTCTGAAGCCAGCCTGTTCTTCTGCCAGCAGTTCCTCGGCGAAAGTTTTGAGGCGGTTGAGAATGATTCTAAGCATTACTTTGCTAGGGTGACTTATCAGACTGATAGTTCTGTAGTTCTGGCACTGTTTCAGGTTTCCTTTCTTGGGGAGCGGGATCACTAGAGACTGTGTCCATTCTACTGGCCATTTCTTTTGCTCCCAGATCTTTTGACAGAGTGTAGTGAGGACCTTCGTTGTTACTTCTCCTCCATGTTTCAACAGTTCAGCAGGTACGTTGTCTACACCTGGAGACTTTCCTCCCTTCAGGCCGCGTACGGCTGCTTCCACCTCTTCAGCTAACACTGGCAGGTCTTCAGCCTTCCTGGCCCCAGCCTGGTTGTTTTGGAGGATGCTGGTGTCTGGCTCAGCCTTGTAGTTATACAAGTCTCGGCAGTACTCAGTCCATCTGTTTAGTACAGCAGTGTTTTCCGTAAGGAGTTGGCCGCTGCTGTCTTCGATGACTGTGGCTGTTCGCTGTTGAGTCTTGGTGAGGGTCCTTAGCGTTTCATAAGCCTTCTTGCTGTTGCCATTTGCCATGCCCTCTTCCACGCTACAACACTGGTCTTCAATCCAATCTTCTTTGGCTTCTTTCATCCTCTTCCTGATCTTCTTGTTGACAAGTCTGTACTTGTTTGCTGATGTGAGGTCTTGGCCTCTCTTTCTCTTCCAGGCTCTCCTCTCATCACAGAGATCGAGGATGTCATCGGTGACCCAGGGCTGTTTGCGCTTCCTCTGCTTCCCCAGCACTTCTTCTGCTGTAGAAAGTAACACCTCTTTTATATTTCCAGCAAGGGTGTCTACGTCGCAGTCCAAAGTAGCCAAGGCTGCAAATCTGCCTCCCACCTGGGCTTGGAAGAGCTCTTCTACTTCCGGGTCTTTTAGCTTCTGGAGGTCGAATCTGATGCGAGGGTTCTTGCTATCTCGTTTCAATGCCAGCTTCAACTTGAGGCTAGTAAGGACGAGGTTGTGGTCGCTGCCAAAGAAAAGGGTCAACTAAATTAGAGTAAATGGGAAGGTTTCGTCACAGCTTATGCTGAAAAAAGGGGCGACACCACAAAGTGAATACCCGGAAGTTAGGTGTTATTTTAGACAAAATTTGTCGTTGCTGAACGCACGTAAATCTGTAGTCTTCCTTTGGCCATTGCAAGATAATGATGCGCGGTTTTTTTTGTTTACCTTTGAAGTGTACGCGAAGGAACTAATTACTTATGACGTATACCTATACTAAAAGTCTGCACGCAATTATTTAAATCCCAAGGCTATCATAATATTACTCTTACTATCATAGTTCCTAGCAGCATCCTCTCCTATTTTGGCAATCTATTTTGGCATTCCAGTCTCCCTGCACCACAAGAATATCTTTCTTGGGGGTCTGGTCCAGAACTTCTTGCAGTTGGTCATAGAAGTCTTCTATTTCCTCATCGCCATAGTCTGTTGTTGGGGCGTAAACTTGTACAATGGAGATATTGAATGGAGTTGCTCTCAAGCGTATGATGATAAACTACTGGAGACTAGCCGTCAACTCATGACAGTGTTCACAATGTCTTTGTGGACAAGAAATCCAACACCCTGTTCGCGTTTGTCTTCTCTGCCACTGTAATACAGTTTGTGATTTTGCTGGGTTGATGTTTCCCCAAGGTTCTTCCTTCGTACTTCGCACAGTCCTAGGCTGGTCCAATGGTATCTGTTCATTTTGTGTGTCAGTTCCTCTATCTTTCCAGGCGATCTTAATGTTCTGACGTTCCTGGTGCCAATGCTGATGTTGCTTCTGGCACGCAGTTTTGATGGTGCACCAGTAACACACTTAACACCTCTGCCCTGCCGCAAGACAGAAAGCGCGGTCCTTGTTCCGGGCGACGACCGATCCGATATAGATTGAGGTAAGGTTGTCATGGCATGTGGTGTGTCTTGGGCAAAAGAACCTGGCGGAGCCCGTCCCTCTCCAGGCTGTTAACCACAACCGAAACTCCACATAACTTGTGGCTCGCCTTGGTCCTGGACACGTGGCCGATGAGACCCTGATGGGACTCCTTCGCCCTGGGTGGTGACTTCATCAAGATGTTCATACACCCAATCAGGTACCGTGTCAGCACCCTAGCCTTTGGTTATCCAAAACTTAACCTGCAAGGCAGCATGGGACTCGTGAAGGGCGGGGTCGTCTATGTCCCGTGCAGATGTGAACATCTGCCTACTGCTAGGAACTGGAAAGGCACATGCGGACGCTACTGCAATGCAGAGACCGACGACAGAGGCTTAAGGCTACTGGAATTTGCCAGCGCAAATGATCTAAAGCTGATGAACACGTTTGGCCCACACAAAGCATCCAGAAGGTGGACATGTCACAGCCCGAACGGAGAGCACCATAACTAAATTGACTACATCATGGTGAAGAGACGCTTCCAAACCAGTGTGAACATTGCCAAGACAAGACGTTTTCCAGGAGCAGACATTGGAAGCGACCATGACTTAGTGATGATGACCTTCCGACTCCGCCTAAAGAAGGTCAACAAGCAGGGACCCACCAGAATCAAGTTTGACCTCGAGAAGTTGAAAGACCCAGAGGTAGCAGAAGCCTTCCAGGCAAAGATGGGAGGTAAAATTTCGCGCCACTGCTAATTCTAGGTGCAGAAGACACGGACGTGGACACATTTAACACTGCTGTAACCCAAACAGCCAGTGAGATCCTTGGCAAACACCGACAAGCAAAGAAACCTTGGGTTACAGCTGACATCTTTGTTCTATGTGACAAGCGTCGAGAATTAAAGAAAAAGAAATCAGAGATAGAAAGAGCTCAACAATACAGGGAAATTAAACAGGATATCAAGAAAAGCATGAAAAAGGCAAAGAATAAATGGATTGAAAATCAGTGTAAACACGTAGAAGAAAATTTGAACAAAAATAATAGCAAAAAAGCATAAAAGCTGGTGAAAGACCTGACCAGTGTAAAACAAGGACGCTCCTCGATCATTCAAGACAGTGAAGGGAACTGTCTTACGGAAGACCAAGATATACTGAAGAGATGGACAGAGTACTACTCCGATTTGTACACCGACCGAGCTGTAGGGGACCCAGGCATACTTGTCAACCCACCCGTGACCAACAATGGCAACTATCCCATCCTCCGAGAAGACGTAGAGGCTGCCTTGAAGTCGCTGAAAAAAGGGAAGGCAGCAGGAGTAGACAACATCCCTGCAGAGCTAGTCAAAGAAGGGGGAGAAGACATGATAAGCGCCTTACTAACAATCTGCAATAAGATCTGGCAGTCAGGGGATTGGCCCACACCATGAACCCAATCACTTATAATAACTCTCCCCAAAAAAGGCAACTTACATCAATGCCAGAATTATCGCACGATCAGTCTTATATGCCACCCAAGCAAAGTCATGTTAAAGATCCTACTGAACAGGCTGAAGCCACAGGCAGAGGAAATTATAGCCGAGGAACAGGCAGGCTTCAGACCAGAGCGCAGCACAACTGAGCAGATCTTGAACCTGAGAGTTCTAAGCAAGATCTCTATCATGTCTTTGTGGATTTTAAGAAAGCGTTTGACAGGGTGTGGCATGCAGCCCTTTGGTCCATCATGAAGCTATACAACATCAATGCCAACCTGATCAGAGTCATAGCAAACCTTTATAACAAGGCCACTAGCGCAGTCTGCTTCAACGGCAAAATAGGAAACTGGTTTAGGACTACAGTTGGAGTCAGACAAGGCTGCTTGCTCTCACCTACTTTTTTCAACATCTTCCTGGAAAGAATCATGACGGACGCTCTGAAAGATCATGAAGGAACTGTCAGTATTGGAGGGAGAACAATCACGAACTTGCGCATTGCGGACGACATTGATGGCCTTGCAGGAACAGAGAAGGAGCTAGCTCAGCTGGTGGAAAAGTTGGATAGTACAGTCATTGCGTATGGGATGGAAATCAGTGCAGAGAAGACCAAACTGGTAAACAATAACGCCAGTGGCATTGGCACTGAAATCATGGTTGGATGCCAAAAACTGGAAACAGTTAAGAAATTCAAATACTTAGGAGCCATTGTGACAGATGAGGGATCAACACCAGAAATACTGTCCAGGATTGCGCAGACAACAACAGCACTGACAAGATTGAAGACCATATGGAAGGACAGAAACATCACACTCTGCTCCAAGATCAGACTGATGCGCTCCTTAGTCGTCTCAGTGTTCTTGTATGCCTGCGAGTCATGGACCCTCACAGCAGACCTTGAAAGGAGGATACCAGCCACTGAAATGAGATGTTTTCGAAGGCTGCTTGGCATCTCATACAGAGATCACATCACGAACGAGGAAGTGGGAAGCAGAACCACGCAAGCCATCGGGCCCTATGAAGACCTATTAGCCATTGTGAAAAAACGCAAACTAAAGTGGTATGGGCATGTTACGCGTTCAGCAGGGCTTGCCAAAACAATCCTGCAAGGCACTGTGCAAGGAGGACGAAGGAGAGGAAGGCAGAGGAAAAGATGGGAGGACAATATCTTAGAGTGGACAGGACTGAAGCTGGGCGATACGCTGAGAATGGCAGAGAACAGAGAGGAATGGAGAGAGCTGGTTGCAAAGTCATCAGTGGTGCCCCAACGGTCGGCAAGACTACGTGATATAGATAGATAGATAGATAGATAGATAGATAGATAGATAGATAGATAGATAGATAGATAGATAGATAGATAGATAGATAGATAGATAGATAGATAGATAGATAGATAGATAGATAGATAGATAGATAGATAGATAGATAGATAGATAGATAGATCATAGTTACTTACTCTGTATACCGTTATTAGCCCTTTGACTGGTACTGACGGTACCGCTCGGCGGAAAACAGGCGTAACCATGCGTCTTTTGCGCCGATCCGTATTGTCTCTAGAATTCAATGGGTTAATGGGAGTGTTTTAACCCGTTCCATGGCGGAGCACCGCGAACAACACCCGGCTACAAGAGGCATAAACCCTCTTGAGCCCACGCATTCGCGGGGGCTCATGAGGGTTTATGTCTCTTGTTAGTCCTATGTTCTTCACGCCAGCGTCTGTCCTGTTTACATCTGCCTTCTTCACGCGGATGTCGGTCAGTGCGCAGTCCTTTCAGACGCGAATTTGGTGATTACTCACTAGAGGCGAAGGGGTTTAACTCATTCGAGACGTGCCGCCTCAGGATACGCGGCTTAAGCTTAAGCTTAAACCGCGTATCCTGAGGCGGCACGTCTCAAATGAGTTAACTGTGGGAGACTCCATTGGCTTTCCCCGCCCTACTTACTTTAGGATGAAATTTCCGACCGGGATTTGATTTTGTGCGCATGTGTTTCCTCCCAGTAATCGACTAAATTCTGACTCGTCTACTATTCGTTGCTGGCGATGTAAGAGTTAGTCCGTTTCGTCTACAAGAGAAACAGATCCGCAAGAGCCAACGCAAGCTGCCAGGACTCTTTGAAAATGTGTGCCTCTTGCAGAATCACAACACACAACAATACCATAACAACGATCAAATGATTGAGCAGATGATTTGAGAAAATACACAAACGAATATCAAAGCAAACCATGAGAAAGTTTGGGCTCAAAATCTCATTTCAACATCTGCTCGAGTTTACTGTTTACCCAAACGATTCCTTTCCGCAAAGATCCATATCACAGATATACATACTTAGTATATTAACGTACAGATAGGTGAGCATACGATCATACGATAAAAAACAAACAAAAAAACCCCAACAGTTTATGAATATGCACGAGTGACACAGAGGGGTGAGGCACTGCTGATAAATTTGCCGTAATTTGGGAGAGGATAGTAAGTCCAAATCGAGATTGTCGTGTTATTGAATTACAATGCGGTTTTTCACAACCCCCCCCCCCCTACTCTCCACTCCCCCCCCCCCTAAAAAAAAAAAGAAAAAAAAGAAGAAAAAATGGAGTCGCTGTCTTTTCCAAATTAGGACAAAGTAAACGTGGGCATGAGCATAAATAACAAATACGCAGTACTGTACATAAAACAAGGCATGCGATATATTCGCTAGAAATTAAACCTTTTGGCTGTCGGTAGCGGTTTTTGTCGCGATGATTCCTTTAGGACAAAAAAACGCTACCGACAGCCAAAGGGTTACACATGACTTAACCTACTACGCAGGTCGGAAGCCGTTTAGAAACTTCACGCATAAACAACGACAGCAAATCAATGCCTTCCCACTCCATTACCCCAGCCTTTGTCAGAACAACTTGTTTCCGCCACATACCCGTATTGCACCTAATCCACAATTCACAAACAACGTATACCAGGGCTGTCCACTTTCTGGAACCCATCTACACAGAGGATTATGAGGAGCGGTCCGATGAGAGGGACCATCACAGACCGGACGCCAGCTGACCGCCTATGCTTGAGGAACGCGCGGACACAAAGTGGCCATTTAGATGCATAGATCCTCGTGAGCCCCTTCATCATTGCGGGGGCTCACGAGGATCTATGCCTCCCGCAGATGGATGTCCCCCGGCGCAAACGTGCACATCCAGAGCATTTTATACTAGGATCACCGTCAGTAATGAGACGTCGCAGAATTTCGAAATCGCTGTTTCTCAGGGAAAGATGTAAATTTCCACACGCTCCAGCAGCTTATGCGATGTTATGAGTCTTGTTGCTGAGGGTCGCCACTATTTGTACCTGCGTTTCTCAGACAAAATGTGCAATAATCGGGGATTAGGCCTTAATAATGGGTTAATCGGAGAGAGTGGTCAGCGTAGTAGGTCGACCTGTCCTTTTCCTCAGACACGAGAACGGCTATGCGTTGGCCACTGTCCTCCTCTCAGTTCGACAATATTTTCAATGAGGTCGTCTACACTGGCTGTCTTCCTGGATTCGCTACCACTGTTCTTTCTCTGATCTCACACTGAAAGTTCCCCGCACTAAACTCTACAATGTAGTCTCACGCGCTTTTTGCCACGTTGGGCCATCTATGCGGAATGCCCTGTCTCTCTCCTTGCGGCAGCCTCCATCTCTCCCGTCATTCAAAACCAATCGTAAAAGGTACCTTTTTCCCAAAGCTCGTGCATCTGTCAAGCCCTTTATCTTTCAAAGCTGGCAGTTAGTCTTTAATCGTTCTTTATCATCACTCACTGTCAGCATTAAGCCCTCTCAGTTGTGTTTTCGCGTCTCGTTTTTGTCTACCGTATTCAAAATACGGTAGACTTTGAAATGGGGCTGGTCGGAGATAATTCCGGAGCATGCACATGAAGTTTCTGGCGTACGGGGCAGAAATTCTCGCAAAGAAGTAATAAGATAAAAATGACGTCACGTCTAGCTACGCAAATCTTGCTGGAGAACGTCTTTTGGGCGCCAAAGCGCCGTATGTGTGTGTGTACGTGCGTGTGTGTGTGTGTGTGTGTGCGTGTGTGTGTGTGTGTGTGTGTGTGTGTGTGTGTGTGTGTGTGTGTGTGTGTGTGTGTGTGTGTGTGTGTGTGTGTGTGTGTGTGTGTGACAGCGACTAAACCCCGCGTTTGAGGACGGACAAACTTGAAATTTTAGGATATTGTCCCTAACAAAATAATCTCGAGTCCTTTTTTTTTCTTTCGATTTTTTGATGAAGATGCTCATTGGCGAGATAATGGCCGTTTAATAATAATAATTACGGTATTTATAATTCGCTTATCTTATAATAATTATAACTCTAAGCGCGCACTCACAACTCGCACATGCATGCGCACGCTTTAGACAATGACTCACGTAACACAAATAGTGAAAATACATTACGACGGTCAGCTTGGGGTGGGGAGTGTGGTGATATAGTGGACTGGAAGGAGGAGAACGAATGTTTCTGACGGAGAGAGAGTGGGAGAGTATTCCAGGTGGATGGACCGTATACTGAGAAGGAGCGGGGACAGAAAGTGCTGAGTTTGGTTCGGGGGATGAGGAGGCGGAGAGGGTCGGAGGCGGAGCGGAGGGAGCGGGGAGGAGTGTAGGGGTGAAGTAAGTTGGAGAGATAGGCAGAAGCGTAGTTGTTCAGGGATTTGTAGCAGAGAGACAGAATCTTGTTTTGGATGCGTTGGGGGATGGGGAGCCAGTGAAGGAGCTTAAGCAGGGGAGTGATGTGGTCGGATTTTTTCTTTCTGAGGACGAGGCGGGCAGCATTGTTCTGGACGCGCTGGAGAGTGAGAGTGGTGGAGTGAGGAAGGCCGGAAAGGAGAGAGTTGCAGTAGTCGATGCGAGATAAGATGAGAGAGACAGCAAGTGTGGTGGCAGCTTCGGTAGTGAGGTATTTTCTGATCTGACTGATGCGGCGGAGGTGGAAATAACATGCCTGGGCCGTGGCGGAAACGAAGCTGGTCATAGAAAGAGAGGAATCGAGGATAACGCCAAGGTTCTTGACCGAGTCAGAGAGGGAGATGGGGGTGTTGTCGAGTTGAAGGTGGGGAGAGGGAGGGAGCTGGGAAAGTTTCTGGCGAGTGCCTACCAGCATGGCTTCCGTTTTGTCGTCGTTCAGTTTGAGCTTGTTTGCTGTCATCCAGTTTTTCACGTCTTCATAGCAGTCAGCCGTGCGAGTCAGTAGTGTCTGAGTGTTGTCGAGTTTGTCTTTGTCTAGTAGTTGTGAGTCGTCAGCGTAGAGGTGGTGGTGTATGTGGTGAGACTGGATGATGTTGGACAGGGGGGGAGATGTAGAGTGTGAAAAGGACCGGGCCCAGGACGGACCCCTGTGGAACGCCGCAGGAGAGCCTGACTGGGTTGGAGGAGACGCCGTCGATGGTGACAGACTGCTGTCTGTCGGAGAGGTAGGAGAGAAACCAGGAGTGAGCAGAGTCAGTGATGCCAAAGGAGTGGTGAAGGCGGTGGAGGAGGATAGAGTGGTCTATGGTGTCGAAGGCGGCAGAGACATCGAGTAGCGTAAGAAGGGAGATGTTGCCCGAGTCAGTGGAGAGAAGCAGGTCGTTAAGGATATGTAGAAGGGCTGTTTCAGTGCTGTGATGCTTGCGATAGGCAGACTGGAAGGGACTGAGGAGGTTGTTGTCGGCGAGGTGGAGGTTGAGTTGGTTGAGGACAACCTTCTCATGAAGCTTGGACAGGAAAGAGAGATTGGAGACTGGGCGGTAGTTCATGAGTTCGTTTGGGTCGAGGTTGTGTTTTTTTTTAGGAGAGGACGGACGATGGCGGACTTGAAGTTATCGGGGACGGAGCCATTCTCTAGAGATGTGTTGATGATGTCGGTAATGAAGGGCAAAAGTTTTGGGAGGCCGTCCCGGTAGAGGGAAGCTGGGAGGGGGTCTAGTTCGCAGGTTTTCAAAGGCATGGACTTTATGGTCTTGAGGACTTCATCCTGAGAGACGGGGCGGAAGGACGAGAGGGGAGTGCCGGAAAAAGGGGGGGGGGGGGTCAGGAAGGCAAGGCGGAGAAGGCAGAGTGTCGAGTGTGTTGCGCAGAGTTTGGATTTTGTCGGAGAAATAGGAGGAAAAAGTGGACGGAAGTTCTTCTTTGCTGTGTGTGTTGGGAAGAGGAGAGTCTTTAGAAGTGCCTAGGTGTGTGTTCATGGTAGCGTAGAGGGTTTTGGAAGAAGTGGATTCCAGGATTTTGTTTTGAAGGTGTTTGCGTTTGGAGTCGGAGATCATTATGCAGACTTTGGATCTGGTGGTTTGGAAGATCTCTCTGTGAACGGTTAGGTCAGATGAGCGCCAGCGGCGTTCCGCTTGTCGATGCTCGCGCTTGGCCTCAGCTATGTCGTCAGTGAGCCAGGGGGAGGGGAGTCGGTTGGGTATGGAACAGGTGGTGACAGGGGCATGGGTGTCTAGAAGTTTTCGAAGAGAGGAATCGAAATGGGATGCAAGATCGGGAGAGGAGGCGGGTCCAAGAGAAGGTCGACAGCTTCGTCGAAGAAGTTCTCTCGGTTGACAGATTTTAGTTTGCGACGAGAGACAAAGAGCTTGGGTTTTTTCGGGGGAGGTAGGTTGAGGGCGACGCGAATAGCGAGGTGGTCGGAGGGAAGCACAGAAGAGGTGTCAGAGTCGAGGAAGAGTTGATCGGAGGTGCGGGTGATGATCCAGTCGAGGGTGTGGCCGAGTCGGTGGGTGGGTTTAGTGATGTGTTGTGTAAGATTGTGGTTTGAAAGTGACGTGCAAATGCGTTTTGTGTCGGGGTGGTCGGGTTTGTCGAAGTGGAAGTTAAAGTCGCCAAGAAGGATGTGTTTTCCGGGTCGTGTGCTGTAGTGTTCGAGGAGGAGATCGAACTCGGTAGGAACATGGAGTTTGTGAGTTTGTTTTGAGAGCTTGGAGGTGGGCGATAGATACATGAGAAGATGAGAGACTGGCCAGGGAGTGTTGCTACGGCCTCGACAGATTCAAAGGAGGGATGAGCAAAAGGGAGAGACCGAGAGAAGGAGAGATGAGCAGAAAGGCAGTCCCTGTAAATGATGGCAATGCCACCCCCTCTGGAAGCACGCGGGAAGGAGGCCAGGCGGTAGCCACTCGGAGTGACGCTGGAGATGATGGGTTCATCGCCAGCTGAGCGGAGCCACGTTTCGGTGATCACGACAACATCTAGGTCATTGTCTAGGATGAAATCTGAAATCACGTCGGCTTTGCCATCTTTGCAGACAGACTGTGCATTGAACAGACACAGTTTTAGGTTGGATGAGCCAGAAGAGGAAGAGGGAGAAGAAACGGACGAAGAAGAGGACGAAGGAAGAGGAGGGTGGGGAGGGGGGAAAGAGGATGGAGGGGGGAAGGAGGGGGTAGGGGGAGAGGGGGGAGGAGGAAAAGACGGGGAAGGAGAACCGGGCAAGAAAGAGGATGCGAGAGGAGGCTGAGGGGGGAGGGGGGAGGAGGAGGAAGGGGAGTAGGAAAAGCTGAGGTAGAGGGAGGGGGAGGCGAAGGGGAGGAGAAAGGGGGGGAGAGGGGACGAGGAGGAAAAAGCAGGCGAAGGAGGAGGGGGTGAGGGGAGGAAGGGGGAGGAGGGCGGGGGAGGGGGCGGCCGAGGAAAGCAGGGAGCAGTAGATGAGCAAGAGAGGAAAGGAAATGGGAGAAGAAGGAAGGGAGGTGGAGAAAAACCGGTTGATCCACACTGGAGTCCGAAACCTTTCTTATTTTTACTAGATATTTTGCATACAGCTAGATAAAAGGGACATTGAATGAGTTCGTTAACCGCCATTTCACATTTGTGGCATTAGTTTCATAAATTATATGGGTTAATCTTAAAACAATTGAATAATTTTTACGAAAAAACAAACAAACTTTTTTCTCATTAATAATAGCATGATTTTTTTGTATACGGTATTTACATAAGCCTACAGTTTGTCTCAGCTGTCGGGTGCAATTAGGTCAATTGTGACCTGTATACCCTAGGTGTGAAACTCTGACAATTTTCTGCACCACCCCGGCCCTGGGGTAGGATTAGGTCAAATTGTGACCTGTAAGCCCTAGGCGTGAAAATCAGCAAGGAAATTACAAAGTTGATTCTCTGATACGTCAAATGTTAGTACTGCGATGAGTGACGTATAACATCGAGTCGTCACTGTAAACACGGTGTCGTGGGACTGATGATGCCATGACGTGAAGCTTGAAGTAACGTCATATCGCTGCTCGTGCTATTATTCTTCTTAAAAATAGCTATGCTACGCCAGACCACAGAGCTTACGGATGGCGGGACTGAGTCGCCGTGTGTCCGTCTTTATTTCTGTGTGCCAGTGTGTGTGGATCAGAGGGTGTGTTAGAGTAGAAGGAGATGGATTCCTGTCGTTACACGAACCCACAGAGCGTACTAATGACGGGAAGCGCCGTGTGTCCGTCTTTATTTGTGTGCGCCGACGTGTGTGTTGATCAGAGGTTGGTTTAGAGAGGAGGGAAATGGATCAGCATACTAAGCCTAAAAATATGAACAACTCTGAATGTACCTAAAAGATGAACGCATGTGAGCTCCAAACAATACGGTAGACTTTGGGATGAAATCCTCATCTTGTTTGTGTCTCTACGTGTTTAACCCTTATCATTCGGAATACACCAGTGGGTGAAATAAGTTTGACTAAAACAGTTCAAGGGTAGTGGCAGAATAGCTTGGCGCCTCTAGGCGCCAAGCTATGCTGGCACCACCCTTGAACTGAAGCCATTGGTCTGTATCCTTATCTATAAGTACTATAATGTAGCTTGCAGTGTACAAATTTGAAGCTTTTAGCCTCAGCATGATATGGGTTAAGCGCTTAGAGCTAGCGTGACAAATCGCTGGGTTACAGCGCTATATGAATGTTATTATTATTATTATTATTATTATTATTATTATTATTATTATTATTATTATTATTATTATTATTATTATTATTATCACGTTAGCGAATCGAGGGGGACAACCAGTGTGCGGGGTCTTCTGAGTCAGAGAGATGAAAGACTGAAGATACAAAAAAAAAAAATGCCGCTTATTTGTAACCACATTTATCCCATAGTGTTCCAAGTACGAAATACACACATTTTGGAGTTGTCATCTGCTCACTGCACTACGATTTAGGTGACAGATCGACCATGATAGTTCAATGATTGATTGATTGATTGTACATTGCTTAACGTCCCGACAGCAACAAGGCTTTCTCAGGACGTGCCTGCACTGCTTGTGAAAAAAAAAAACAAAAAAAAAACCAGAACATTGAATGTATGTCGCCAGCCGGTCAAATACGTTAAATAAACCTAACACATGGGGCCTAAATAAAGCTAAGACCATTTAGCAACACACATCCAATATCAAGAGCTACAGGCAGTGCAGACAGTAGGGAGAGTTTTAAAAAGGCAAATACAGGTGAATGGACCAAGGGTAGACAGAAACACATGCCCCAGAATAGAGAGAAAAACTCACCCTGTGGGGCTGACCAGGGTGACCCTGGGAACTAAAAAGTACCTAACCCCACCCAAGTCCCCCAGGGCAGACCCGGGTGGGGGCATGATAGTTCAAGGGTGGTGCCAGAATAGCTTGAAGCTATTCTGGCACCACCCTTGAACTATCATGGTCTAGCCATATCATGCTGTGTTGTGTCGGGACTGAATGGGGTAACAGAAATGATGCTTCCAAGCAACTTTGCAGTTGTAGCCTAACGGTGGGAATAAAAGAAAGAAAACTTTCTTCTAATGGCGGGAAGCGCCGTGGTTAAAAAAAAAAAAAAATGTAACCAAAGGTTGTACTTCCTCAGGAAGCTAAATTCCGTTTCTGTTGACACAACATTTCTGAGGCTCTTTTACAAATCATTTGTGGAAAGTGTTATGACTTTTTCTTTTATCTGCTGGTTCAGCTCTTTAAGTGCCAAAAACAAAAACAGCCTTGAACGGACCGTGAAAATCTTCTCTAAGATCATTGGTGAGCCTCCGAGAACTATGCACTGTTTTTGTTTTTGACCAGCAGACAGTGAAGAAGGCAATGTCCATTATTAGCCGAAAAGATACAAAATTTGAGCTGTTGCCCTCAGCCCGCCGGTACAGATGTCACAGCTGTAAGACAAACAGAAGGAAGTTCTCTTTTATTCCCACCGCTGGTGTTCCTTTGAACAAAGTGGCATAGACTTTTATTAAATGTATTCAGCTGTGACATCTGTACTCGAGCATGAGGGGGATGGAAAGTGCCAGTTTTGTTCTTGTAAGGTTTATGTGATAATAGCTTTTTTATAATGTAATGTATGTCAATATTAGCATAGATGTCTGTATTAGTATAGTTCTTAATTCTGCGTGCATGGGTGCCTGTGTGCCTGGGTGTATGTGTGTGCGTATGTCCCTCTTATCCATTTTTTAAAACTTCACTTGATATATACTAATGGTCAAAACTTAAGGGCCACTTTTTATCGCAGACGCACCGACAACACCACACAAATAATGTAACAACACTTGGAGTCAGTACTTTGCTAATTTATTCAGTAACAATTTCATTTAAGTTTTAAGTAAATCAAGCAATTGTAACAACAGCAGTACGTTAGAATGTTCACCCACCCCTCATTTGAAAAGTCTCACAAGACTGGTCCAGTCAGTAGCGAGGGTACCCACCGTTTGCAGCCAAGCATTCAATGCAGCTTTGACACATGGAGTTCACCAGGGTTCGGAGAACATGTTGTGGGATCGCTTCCCACTCTTGATGCAGGAACTGAGTCAGCTGGGGGACGCCTTGAGGTGGGGGTGGATGCTGACTACACGTTGCCACAGCACGCCCCAGAGGTGCTTGATGGGAGCCAGATCAGGCGAACGAGCTGGCCACTCCATCCTCATGATGCCCCGTTGCTCAAAGTACTCATCCACCACACGGGCGCGATGAGGTCGAGCGTTGTCGTCCTGCAGAACAGCATTGTCGCTTATGGCTTGGAGAGATGGCTGGATGAGGGGCTGCACAATCTCGTCCCGATAGCGCAGTCCAGTAAGGGTGCCTCGGATGACGTGGAAGGGGGGGGGGGGTCCTGCCTTCTCTGCTGAAGCCTGCTCAGATCATGACTGAGCCTCCTCCGTAGCGATCCACCTCTTGGACGCATCAATCCGTGAATCGCTCGCCCTGGCGTATCCAGACCCTTACCCTGCCGTCGTTGAAGGACACAGTGAACCGTGACTCATCAATAAATAGAACCGGCCTCCACTGGAGTCTGTTCCACCTCGCATGTTGACGACACCAGGCAACCCGGGATCTGCGATGAGCTGGAGTGAGGGGTATTCTCACTACTGCTCTGCATGAAGCCAGGCCAATTTTGAGCAGACGTCGGCAGACTGTGCTTCTGCTGACGTTAACGTTTGCAGCTTGCATCAGTTCACGTCGCAGAGTGGTTGACGTGACAGAGCCGCCACACAGAGGTATCTGTCCTCCCTTCTGCTGGTGCAGCGCGGGCATCCTGAGCAGGGTCGTCGTTCTGCCCTTCTAGTTTCTTGGAATCGTGCCAGCAGCCTCTGGATCACTGAATGGGACACCCCAAGACGTATCCCAACTCTCGTCCGGAAATTCCATCCTGCAGCCATGCTAGCGCCCGGTCTTGATCTACTGGCGTTAGGCTTCATCGTGGTGGCATGGTTAGGAAAGTCACAATTATGCCCCTACTGTACCGGTATTTGTAGCGAAACAGAGGTGCTCAGTGTTCACGACTGACCCCTTTAGCACGTGCATCACGACTTTACCGAGTTTTTCCACCTGCCTGCCTTTGGTACGCTTGCCAATATCGCACAGCTTTTAACAAAAACTGACGAATTTTTACGTGCATTTGACAAGTTCGTGGAAATTGATGAATTGTTGTCTATTGTTCCCTGTACAGTGGACTGTCAAAGGTCAACTTTTAACCCATTTGGATCGAAAGAACATTGTATTTTATTAGCGTACTTGCGACGATAAACAATGACACCAAAAAGTGGGGTGGTCTCTAAGTTTTGAACATTAGTATATATTTATACACTCCCGTCCAAACTGGAATTGCCCTTTCTTGGGATAAATACAGTTTTTTGACTTGACTAAAGGCCATGCCGAGCGGTCTGAGAAAGCTTAACCCCTTCAGTGCCAGTGGAAGATGATTGTGATTCTGAAATCTTCGTTGATTCAACGCCAAAGAGCGCCAGCTGCCTAAGGAACATGGATACAAAGTGATATCAGCAAGAGGCATAGATCCTCATGAGCCCACGCAACTGCGGCTTATGTGGGTCTATGCCTCTTGCAGTTGGATTATGTTCACTTTTTTCTCGACAGTGAAGGGGTCAAATCCATGAAGAGTAGTGTGTGCGGGGGTTTATACTTTATCATACCATTCAATCATAAATGCCATTCGCCTATGTATTCCGATACAAATTAATTCTCAGGAACTGACAGACTATGAGAAGTCGCTACGTATCATATCTGTGGGCCACATTTACCTTAACACGTTCAGTGCCGAGGAAACCTGAACACCACCCAACTACAAGAAGCATAGATCCTAATGAGCCTCCGCAGTTGCTGGGGCTTGAGGATCTATACCTCTCGCTGACAACACTTTGAATCCATGTTTCTGGGATAGCTGGGGAGTTTTGGAGATGAATCAACGAAGATTGCAGAAACATAATCTCCGTCAGCTGGCACTGAGCGGGTTAACAAGAACAGCAACAGATCTTCAAAGAGGCAAGTCCACGCATCCATTCAGATTGTCTGATAGAATTGGCTTGTCTGACTAGTGCAAGAATATTCACTTTGTCGTGATTTTACTCATTCACTCCTGACACACCACAGCAAAATATGGATTGACCATGACAGTTCAAGGGTGGTGCCAGAATAGCTTGGTGCCTATAGGCGCCAAGCTATTCTGGCACCACCCTTGAACTATCATGGTCGATCTGTCTCCTGATTTGTCATGCAGTCCTCAAAGGACAACTCCAAAATGTGGGTATTTCGTACCTGGGACACAATGGGTTAAATTGTGTGAGCATTTGGAACCACATGGGTTGAATACATAAATGTTCCGATTGCTGAGACAATCTAATTCACAGCAAAGTAGATTATCAGTAACAAAAGCGGAGAAGAAAAAAATAAACTCGCCGTGAATAGGACAATGATAAAACAACTAATTTGTTTTTGTCCTGCTACAATGCCTTTATTTCTTTGTTCATTTCTTTTCATCGCATTTTACACGCTTTAAAGCCTTCCCTTTTGGCCTGGATAAGGTTAAAATGTGCTGGGTTTGTGATTTGGACCTTGCGGCTCCAGGCCGTAAGGTCAACAAGAAAGGCAAAGCCATTATGGCTCACGAGTATGACCTATTTACATATATGTGACCCTTGTGACAATAAGAAAAGGGCTGGCTTTTGCAGCAGCAAAATCCACGTTTTATGAAAATGTGAGCATTTTTCACTTATCTGTCAACCCCCCCCCCCCCCCCCCCCCCCCGTGATCCTTGACCTTTGCGATGAGTCGACTAAATTAGTATGCTTAGGACGGTCTTATCATCAGCTATCTTTGCGTGAAATGTGATTGAAAATTTTGCCAAAATGTTGATAATACCTACAATTTTATCAAACATTTGCATTTTACACTCATTTGCTGGCCTCTTGTGACCCTTGACTTTTTCGAGGGGTCATCCAAATTAATATGCATAGATAGGTCTTACTATCAGGTATCTTTGTACCAAGTTTGGGTTTGAAGTTGTAAATAGTATTTGAGAAAAAATAAATGATGTCTCTGTACCAAATTTGGGTTTGAAGTTGTGAATTGTAGTTGAGAACAAACATCTTTTGTCAAAATATGGCTATTTGGGACCTATTTCCTGAGCTCTTGTGACCCTTGACCTTTCAGAGGGATGAACCAAATTAGTTTGCACAGAAAGGTCTTCCCATCAGGTATCTCTGTAGCAAGTTTGGGTTTGAATTTGTGAATAGTATTTGAGGTGAAACCCCCCCCCCCCCCCCCCCCCCCCACATATTTTGTTAAAATATGGCTATTTTCGACCTATTTCCTGTGCTCTTGTGACCTTTCCGAAGGGTCATCCAAATTAGTATGGATAGATAGGTCTTACCATCAGGTATCTTTGTACCAAGTTTGGGTTTGAAGTTGTGGATAGTATTTGAGAAAAAAAAAATGATGTCAAAAGACAGCTATTTTTGGCCTATTCCCTCATCCCTTGTGACCTTGTCCTTTGTGAGAGGTCACTCAAATTGGTTATGTTTAGAAAAGGTCTTGCCACAAAATATCATTGGGCCAAGTTTGAAGACTGTGGCTTGAATAGTCTCCGAGAAAATGCCAACCTTAAAGTTTACCACGGACGACGGACGACGGTGGACAGACGACGGACGACAGACGACGGACGCCGGACGAACGACCACTGGCTCAGAACATAGACTCACCTTTGCTTCGCACGTGAGCCAAAAATGACAGACCAGCACAGTGATAAGGAGGCAAATTTCAATCGATAAACACCCCTCCGTTGAAACTCCGCAATAAACAAACAAACACAAAAAAAACAGATCTGGAATGAACAAGTTCTTTTCGCAACAAAATTATCACGGTAAACACACTGAAGTAAAGGTCACTTTCTTAGCTGAGTTTCCAGTCTCCACATGCCGTTAGAAGAGCTGCCCCAGGAAGACAGAAGGCATCAAGTCCGTTTTCGTGAAAAGCGAGATTTTCATTGTATTACAAAATGGACTCGGTGTCTTTTGCCTTTCTAGGGCAGAGAGTTAACCCTTGGGTGTCGGTAGCGGTTTTCGTCGCGATGATTCCTGCAGGAATCATCGCGACTAAAACCGCTACCGACACCCAAAGGGTTAAGAAATGACCGACATGCAATTCTTCATGGGTGCAATAGAGTTGTAGTCCGCATAGAATCAACATATATTTGCACCGCCTTTCTCGCAGTATAACATCAAGGCGTCGGACTATTTACCAGTCTCGTGCAGTGATTCAGATTTTGTTTGCCGTCTGTTTGAGTCTTGATTGTTTCATATGAACTCGGGACAGCAAGGTAAGATTCATTCATGCAGTGAAAACAACACAAATATGTGTGAGTATTCCACAGTTGAACACAGTTATTATGAAATGACCAAGAAAGATTCAGCCAGTAGAAAAGGTAGGTCATTTGCCTCATTTCGCCACGACACAACTATCAACACTTTACATTTGAGATGCGTCATCGCTCAAGTCACTCACTGACGCAAAATGCTTTCGGGTGTCTGTGTCTTCTGTCACAGGATTTTTGTCACTGCCACTCGGGACAGATCAACAGTGACCATTCAGAGGCTAGCGACGTATTAGTGCTTTGGTGTAATGACTCACAAGGCATCAAGCTAATTCGGCACAACACCTGCATTGTCACAGTCAATCGATTTTCGGCAGTAAAGTCATCAATAGACGCTTCCCAAATTTAAAAACTTTCTCTCTCTCTCTCTCTCTCTCTCTCTCTCTCTCTCTCTCTCTCTCTCTCTCTCTCTCTCTCTCTCTCTCTCTCTCTCTCCCTCCCTCCCTCTCTCTGTCTGTCTGTCTCTGTCTGTCTGTCTGTCTCTCTGCCTTTGCCTCTGTCTGTCTCTGTCTCTGTCTCTCACTCACACTCACACTCACACTCACACACACACACACACACACACACACACACACACACACACACACACACACACACACACACACACACACACTGAGGAGCAAAAGAAAATGCGACATCATTGAAATCATCAGAAACACTGGAGAGTTTTTGATGATTTCAAAGATGCCGCATTTCGTCTGTTCGTCAGTATAGTCTTGGCGTTGGAGAGTTATAGTCTTCGTTGTTTATGTTCATTGTGCATGAATGACCAGGTATAGTTTTCGTATTGAAGGGATTGAGCCTTGATTAATCTGGTGCATAATGCATCGCGTCAAAAGAAGGCATCTGGTTCCCACGTAGGTTTTCTTCTTTCTTCTTGTCTATGGTGCGGTGCATACACGTCAGAAGATGGATGATTGAGCACGTAATGCGAAACTGTTCGCCCTGCTCCTAAAAAATCTTGACCCACTTCGACAATCCCTGAAATCAGAAAAAAATTATTGATATACAAGTCCACATAGCTATACTGTATGAGTACATGTAATTCAAATCAAATTTGCAACTGTATTTTAATATGCACGTACACTACACAAGTATATGAAATCAGTTCTACACACTGTATCTTACCCACCGTTGTTCGTCTTGGGCCATACCTCCTCTTGGCCATCTCTAACTAAAACTATGCTTGGGCCACACATCTCCCACGCCCAAAGAAGAAATAGCTCGATACAGAGCTTTCCTTACAAGCAAAGGAAATGTCGCAGAACTGGGCCATACTTTCCCTGGAAATCTTCCCACGCCACTGCAGTGAGTACTATTCAACTGCAAGAGGCATAGATCCTCATGAGTTCCCGCAGTCGCAGGTTGGGGGATGAAGGGGAGAAGGATCATGACTGAGGGGTGTGTACGCTTTATGCTGCCCTCATTCGTATCCGTGTTCTTCGCACGCAACAGTTATCGGACCTTCAATCCGCGATGTGTTTCATAACAGTAACTTATGTCTACTATACTGAGAAGCACAGGAAATGCGCCATTTTTGTAATCATCGGAAACACTGAAATGTTTTCGATGATTTAAAAAAATGTCACATTTCCTTTGCTCCTTAATATAGCAGGGACGGGATTTACTTGAATCAAATCGGAAAGGCAAAATCTCTTCTTCTTTTTGTTACGAGTTTTGCTCTATTGCAAGCCCTTACACGTCTTCTTTAGCTGATAAAGAACCATTGCCAGAAATTCAATTAAAGCAACTCTCTCAAGTCTGTCCGGACATCAAGAACTAAGTCTTGTCCCTCCGCACGCTGGTTGTCTCACTGCATTCGCTACCGTTGATAAGCGGTAACGAATTAAAAGATACAACCAGTGTAGTCCCTCCGTAAAATCACATTACGTGCGTCATGAGAAGCATACGATCTGCGACGATTGCACGTGTCCGTTTAGCGCACAGATGTGTGCTGGTCAAGGATTTGGGGCTATTAAGCCTAGAACCTATCCTAAACAACACCCGTGTCTAAAGAAAAGCACCCCCTAAACATAACCAACGAAGGAAGAAACACGCTTTGAAAAGACAAACACGAAACAGCTTAAGCTGTGTTGTGCTCGACCTTTCAAAGCGTGTAACTGTTTTGTGCTCGTCCTTTCAAGAAGTGTTTCTTTGTCGGTTACTTGGTTGTCTCCGTCTGAGACGCTTGGCAGTTAGCTGTTTGGTCTGCATTTTATTTTAGTCTAATTACCTGTTCAGTGTCGAGAAAATCTGAACAACAACCAACTGCAAGAGGTATAGAGCCACCGCAGTTGCGGGGCTCATGAGGATCTATGCCTCTTGCTGACACCACTTTGGATCCATGTTACTGGGACAGCTATGGGCTCTTGGTCTTGAATTAAGGAAGACCGCAGAAGCACAGCCTGCATGTGTTGGCACTGTACGGGTCAAAGTAGTACCTACCTTTGCTGCGTTTCGAAAGGCGACGCGGTGGACCCAATCCTGACGCTGTCTCTCCTCTTAAGCAGAACTCTGCGTAAGGCTTCCCGGAACTTGGAAGACATAAAGACGTAGATGACTGGGTTGGTGGCACAGCTGATGCGCGCAAACATGGTGGGGAGGGTGTAAACCTGTTTACTGAACGAGTAGCCGCCCGCTGTCATCGAGGACACCACCACATAGGGTGACCAGCAAACTAGGAAGGCAACTAGCAAGGCCAAACATATCTGGGGAAAGAAAATGGACGCTGTTGCGTGATTTGTATCTTACGGCTTAACAGATATTTATCGTTACTTCGACTGGTGAGTCAGCGCGTTGTTGACAGTGCCCTCCGTTCCTATGCGTTCAGAAAACAGTTTGCATAATGCCACTCACACTCCATCAGTACCACTACCATCTTTCAGCTGGCTACACAAACAGGTATAAAAAGGACAACCCTAATACCAGTTTCAATAATCATGTCTAACAGGAATGGTGCAAAGCACCATTCCTGATAGACATGATTGTTGAAAACGATAGTAGGGCGTCTTAAGCAAAATTCCAGTTACACATGATTTTGAAAATGACTTTGTCAAACAGGAATGGCGTTAAGCATCATTCCTGTTAGACGTGGTTGGTGAAAATGCTAGTAAGGTTATTCTGAATTAAAAAGCGAATTCAGTCATAACGCCTGAGCAGGGTAGTAGTCCCAGTGATTCACCTCCTTACATGTCCACAGCAGCATGCTCAGGTGTCATGAGCATTTTTCAGATTGAACTATCATGCATTTTGTTCGCAGGATATTGTCATATTTCTTACGTACGTTTTTGCGAGTGGCTAATGCTCCTAAGTGTAAATTTATCGGCTTTGCTGTGTTCGCAATTGAATGAAAGCGTGCTACAAGATATGAGCATACTTGGGAGCACGACTGATGTGTGAACGAGTGTTTGCGTGTATATATGGTCGTCCACGGATTGGCTTGTGACACGAACCTCATGAGAAACTACGGCTCTTGCCAGCCGAGATCGAGCGGTCCATTTGCATCATCAGAAGTCAGCTGGTCTTGATATCAATTTCCATGCATTTTCTCAGCAAGTGCATCCCACCTGCAGGACCTCATGTGAATAACCTCTAAATAACACACACCTGTCCCATTTACCTTGGCGTCATATACTGTCACTTCTTTACTGTCCATCAAAAAACGCTTCCATCTACAAGAGGAATAGATGCACATGAAGTCCTACAGCATGCAGGGTCTCATGAGAATCTTGCTAGCACAGACTGGCTCATTACCTTGGTAACATGGCGCTCCGTTGCCACCTTGTGGCTCCACAGCACCTCTTCTAGGGGCACAATGCTACCGCGAGTAGCCTTGTGCGCGCCGAAGGTCAGGCTAAATGAGTTCTTCAACACCAAAGAGTAACACGCCACGCACAAAGACAGCGGCAGCGCATAGCACATGATGAGCGTCACCACGACATAGCTGATGCCAACGGCCGTGGTGTCCTCCCAGTTGACAGCGCAGGAGGTGAGGAAGGGTTCCTGGACAAAGCTGTTCCACCCTAACAAGGGCCCGGACGTCCACAGCAGTGCGTAGCCCCAACAGATGGCGATTACTGGCTTAGCTGTCTTCAGTGTTAGCAAGTGATCTGTAAATACAGTAAACCTGAGATAAAGTACAAATTCAGGGGACCCATATTTTGGATGTTGTTATGAGCAAATTAACCCTTAAATGCAGATAACACCACCCAATTGCAAGGGGCATAAATCGTCATGAGCTGCGGGGGCTCATGAGGATCTATGCCTCTTGCTGAAAACAATTTGTAAGCATTTGGGGCGGCTCGGGCGTTTTATGTTGAGCTGACACTAATTTAAAAAAAAACAAAAACGTTCGCCTGAGTTGACCCGTACACATGTGTCTGCATGGGTCTTTGTGAGCACCTGCACCTGCAACTGGTGTTATCAGGCAGTGAGATTGCGGTGCTTTCAGAGACATCGTGTCGACACTGGCAGTGAAAGGGCAAGCTGGAAACCCCATTAACTCATTCAGCCCCACGCACGTATTTTCCAAATTTTGGAGGCGTCATCTAAGGACTATCCACCTGTTGCAGGAGATGGATCGACCATGATAATTCAAGGGTAGTGCCAGATTAGCTTGGCGCCGACAAGCTGTCGGCGCCAAGCTAATCTGGCACTACCGTTAAATTATCATGTTCGACCCATCTCCTGCTGTAGTGCGTCAGGGCTGAATGGGCCAATGAATCCTAATTTATTTGACGATGCTGTACTTACGACAAGACGGTTTGCAAACGAGAATGTATCTGAAGATGGCGATGAAGGTCTGCGTGCTTAAAGTGACGGTTGACAGGAAAAACATGAGGAACCCGACCATTTTACACACTACGTCGCCAAAAAACCATCTGGAACAGAAAACCCGCCGCGATCTGGTCTCAGTCGCCTGTTTGGCGATAAACCTTAAGTACTATTGGAACAGAGAACAGAAATAAGTCTTTAACCCATTCAAGGCACCCCGCGTCAATAGCTGCGGAAGCGTCGTATAGCGTTGCCGCCGGCAACGCTATACAACTCTTCCGCAGCTATTGACGCGGGGCGCCTTGCATGTTAACCGATAACCCGTAAGCCATATAAAGCGCTTAAATCATTCGACACGTTGCAGTTGCGGGGGCTTATGAGGATCTTTGCCTCCTGCTGAAACCACATTGAGTTGTATCCATGCTCCTTTGGCGGCTGGGGATCTTTGACGTTGAGTCTGCATTGATTTCAAAAGTACAATTTTTGTTCAAAGGCAGTGAATAGGTTAATTATTCTTGTTGGAGACGTACAGTATTTGTTGGGACATACATCAGTTCTGTTTGTTTGGCTTTTAACTCATTGTGTCTCGGGTACGAAATACCCACATTTTGGAGTTGTCCTCTGAGGACTGCATTACAGTTTAGGAGACAGATTGACCATGATAGCCGTCGTGAGATGGATTTAGTCGTGTGCTCGGCGTTAAACCCAAATAACTAACTAACTTGACCACGATAGTTCAAGGGTGGTAATAGAATAGCTTGTCGCCTATAGGAGCCAAGCAATTCTGTCACCACCCTTGAACTATCATGGTCGAACCATATCTTGATGTAGTGTATCGGGACTGAATGAGTTAAGTGGTGGACCTTTTAAACACATGCAATTCAGCATACAAATCATCGATATTAGTGCCATGCACAGTATCACTCACTTATTACGGAGGCTGGCGGCTATCAGCAGTGGGTACACTATCACAGTCAGGGCGAGGTCCGCAAAAGCCATGTTGACCAGAAGAAGATTGTACAATTTCTTGGTCCCGCTTTTCTTCCGCAGGATTATTACTATCACGGTGATGTTTCCACACAACGCCAGAACTCCTGCAACGACGTGAAGAAATGTAATCTGTCAATAGAAGTTGTTCAGAAATAAGGAGTACATCAAAAGTGCAAGTGTTTGACGAAAACAGTGGATCAACCCCTTCACTCCCATTGAACGAAGATTATTTTTCTGAAATCTTTGCTAGTTCAACGCCAAAAAGCCCCGACCGTTCACGGAATATGGACACAAAGTGGGGTCAGCAAGAGGCATCCATCACCTTGAGGCCTCGCAACTGAGACGGATCATGATCTATGTTTCTTGCAGTTTGGATCGTGCTACTTTTTTTTTTTTTTTTTTTTTTTGGGGGGGGGGGTGGTTGGGGGGGGGGGTGGCAGTGAATGGGTTAAACGAGAGGACATGTTTGTCCGTGCCGTTAGTCCGCTGATAAGATCGATACGTTCAATTTTGACCGATACTTCTGATTTCCTGAAATCGTTTATTCCAAGTCAAAGTGACCGATTTGCGTAAGAAGTCAGGAGAGAGCATGATGAGTGTAGCACCACTGAAAGCTACATCCTAGGATGATATTTTAGATTTGGGGGGGGGGGGGGAGGAGTGTAGCAGCATAAACAAATTAGGCAATGGAAGAGGGAGGAGGGAATGGTGGTGATGGTGGTGGTGGTGGTGGGTGGGTGGGTAGTGGGGTGGGTGGTGGGTTCGGCAGGCGATAGTCAAACTTGCAACAGTCCTGCTTTTGAAAAATCAGAGAATAGGGGAGCGGAGAAGTAGGGGTTGGGGAGGGGGAGGGAGTAGTGGAGGAAGGGTAGAATGCAGGCAAGGCGATAGGTGTCCAGCCTCGAAAAAAAAAATCAAAATCTGTAAGGATACACTGGCCCAAGCCCCTCCCACGTTATCGAAGCCCCACCCTCTCGCCCTCTTCTACTACACCCCACCTCCCTTGCCACTAACACAAGCGAACGCACTCAACGACATCAGCAGCTCTGAAGCCGCACAACTCGTCAACGGTTTATCCATATTGTCTTGCCTAAACTAAGACACTTTACCAATTTTTTTTCGCATTACGTGTGAATAGACCTGTACACGTAACAGAGGATTTCCACTTTACCATGTGCGCAAGGGGAAACACACTTCTGCGAACTGAGGAGAAGAGCATAAACGCCTTTCATTTTATAATCAAACTGTACAATTTAACTTAGATCCTTTGTCCAGCATTATTGTAAGAGACACGGAGAACATTATAACAAAAAGATATCGCGCTATATTAACCCTTTCTTGCCTTTAGAGTAGGTCCCCTTAAATCATAACGGTATAGGTCTTAACACAGACGATGTCAATGCCATTTTGTCATACCTTTCGTTGAAAAAAGCTATTGAAGATGGGGAGGGAGAATTGGGGGAATAAAATATATACAGATGCAGAACGTTGATCACATACCTAAAATGCAGAGGTAGATCCCAATAGCCAGGTAAGATGCATAGGGAAGAGGAAAAAACTTAGTTCCTCCTGAAATGTTCATACCGTCCCGGTTCTCCGTAACTGTCGTCATCGCTAGTACCTTTTTGTATGGATGAATGTGCTGTTTGAAATTTGGGTTGACTCCGTGTTCAGAATGTGGTCATAACAACCCCAGCAAAATCTGAGTGTAGACAGTGAAGTATGCAGAAAAACGTTCCTCAAACAAGATAAAGGGACAAATGATATAATGTAAAATGTTGATGACGTAATGTTATTTTGACGCGCGGAACAAGATTCTGACGTAGAACTGCTGTTCTCTGAGGTTCCAACAGCCGAATACGGGACAGAATGGTTGATGTCACGTTCGAGCTCTCCTTGACGTCATTTCTGTCATACCATAGTGGCAGGTAACTGAGATAGGTTGTTATGGAGTCACGTGCTATTTCCGTCCAACTCGGTGCTGTTCGTCTCATCACACTATATCTAAAAAATATAATAATAATAATAATGAGTATTTATATAGCGCTTAATCTTACTCAAAAGCTCTAAGCGCTTTACAATCTGTACACAAAAATAAATACAATGACATACGCACATAACAAACAAAGCACAATGCCCGAACACACCACTTTTACAATAAACTAAACAACAATACATACATAATAATTTATATTCTAATTAACATTCAGTCTAAACAAGGAGGATTGCAGAACTACAACTAAGGCATCAAACACTGGCAGTTATTCAAAGTAAAGCTTGTAGAGGTGAGTTTTCAACGACCTCTTGAAGTCAGAGACAGACTCGCTGTTTCTGACCTCAAGAGGAAGTGTATTCCATAACACTGGGGCTTGATAAACAAAAGTGCGCTGACGAAATGTTTTAGTTTGGACAGAAGGTACACACAACTTCCGTTTATCAGAAGAGGAGCGGAGCTCACGAGAGGGTGTATACACATGCAGCAAAGAGGACAAGTATTCTGGGCTGGTGCCTGAAAGGCAGTTAAAGCAGATTGGCATAACTTTGTATTGAATACGTGAGGACACAGGTAGCCAGTGAAGGGACTTCAAAATGGGTGTGACATGCTCAGTCTTACGGACTCTCACAACAAGCCGGGCTGCATTGTTCTGAATTTTTTGGAGGCGATCAATGAGATACTGAGGGCAACCACAAAGCAAAGAGTTACAATAATCTAGCTTGGACAGCACGAATGCACAAACTAGTGTTTTAGTGGCTTCCACGGTCAGCAGGTGACGAACTGAACTAATACGACGAAGTTCCAGATAAGCTGATCTACACACTGCACTGACATGCTGTGACATAGATAACTCACTGTCAAGTGTAACACCCAGGTTTCTCACACTCGCAGAGAAGCCAATGAGTGTTCCATCCACAGACAATGATGACGGTAAAGGCAGGGACGAAGATAGTCTTGGATTAGCTACCAACATTGCTTCAGTTTTGCCATCATTTAACATCAGTTTGTTGTTGGTCATCCATGATTTGACATGGTCAATGCACTGGCTTATACTTTGGACGGCATTCACAGCTCGCTCGACAGTATCACTTTTGTACATCTGCGTATCATCTGCAAATGCATGATGGGAAATGGAGCGACTACAAATCAGGTCGGACAGGGGCTGAACATACAGTAAGAACAATACAGGTCCTAGGACCGAGCCCTGGGGTACACCAAACCGAAGAGGTGATGGCTCAGAACGACAGCCGTCGACAGAAACAATCTGGGATCGTTCAGTCAGGTATGAACTAAACCATACCAAGACTGTGCCTTCAATGCCAAATACAGATTGAAGACGGCACAGCAAAATTTCATGGTCAATAGTGTCGAACGCACTAGACAGGTCCAGCAAAGCAAGGACTGTGATCTTACGCTCGTCCAAAGCACAAAGCAGGTCATTGAATATCTTCAGCAAAGCTGTTTCAGTGCTACGATGGGGACGATATGCAGACTGGAATACACTGAACAGACTATTAGAGTTGACATGCTTTAAAGTTTGAGCAAGGACAATTTTCTCAAGAATCTTTGATAGAAATGTAAGATTGGAAACTGGGCGATAGTTTTTCAGAACATTTGGGTCTAAAGATGGTTTCTTCAATAGGGGTTTCACAAGTGCAGCCTTGAAGCTTTCAGGAAAAATACCAGTGGAGAGAGAGTTGTTGATGACTTGTGTAATGGCAGGCAACACTTCATCCAGGCACTCATACAACAAGGGAGTGGGTATGGGGTCTAACTCACAAGTTTTTGGGGCAGTGTTTGTGATCACTTTTCTGACCTCATCCTCTTGCACAGGTTCGAAGTCTGAGAGAGGTTCTCCACTGAAGCATATTTCGGTGAACAAAACTCGCAAAATCTCACCATACCTTTTCTTGTGCGCAAACGAATTCGAAAGTATAAAGTAACTTTATTAGGGGACTGAACATTTGAATCTATAGGTATATATGTCAACTCAGTCCCAAGAGTCTGACCATTGTTTTCACTAGCAAGCATAGTGCAATAAGTCTGAACGAGGAGTGTGGGGGATTGCACTGGGTGTCTGTACACAACTACCTTGACTGCAGCCCCCCCCCCCTCTCCCTAAACACCACCACCCACGCACCCCCATCGCTACCCCCTCCCTCTCCACACACATGGTATGGTATGGTATGGTATGGTGTCTCCGAGGCGCACATATCCATCTATTTAAAGATGCTCAAGGCGCAGTAGCTGGAGCTTTGAAAGCCTGCTGCTACTAAGCGCTACTTTATGTGCAAACCTCCATCCTGGTATTAACTTCGGTGCATGTGATATATTTATGTTTCCGTTTCACCGGCCCTACCGGACCTTCTCTGTTGGAATAGTGGTAATGGGATTTTTAACGTGTGAGACAGGCACCGTAAGCCGAGTCTGTACGTTAATTTGACTCGATGGGAATGAGGAAAAGTCCACATCCCATTCCTGCCCACCAGGGGATTCGAACCCGGGATCTTACGACTGCCAGTGTCTTATCCACTAAGCTACGTCCCCACATACACACCTCAGTGCGCCCTAGGCCCCTGGTTAAATGTTCCAGTAGCAATAGTTGGACGCCCCCTGCCCCCCAGATCATCCTTGTGTACTCAGTCTCGTACAGTACTGGGTTTGCATGGGCGAGCTTAATCCTGCGCCCGCCACTAAGGAAAGGGCTCCGCTATAGCGGAGCCGTTTGCTTAGTGGGGGGCGCAGGACCAAGCCCCCTCATGCAGCTGGACCCAGATCCGAGCCTGCATCACAATGAAAACAGATACGACGTTGGCTGTGGCAGGTTTATTTGTAGATCAACACTTCGTCCAAGTTAAAGTCAAATACAATTCAGAATTCTTATGCACTCAGCAAACAATTGTCTTTTATGCAAAATTCCTCAAATTCGCGCCTGCCTCCGTATGATTATCCACATTCATTGTGTTTAATATTTCGTTGGTGACACTGGTCAGCTATGAGGTTGCCAAGGCTTGCTGGTTTCGTCCTTCGTGCTAGTTCTTGATAAAACTCTGGATTTATCAAGTGCATGTCCATTAAGCACTGGGTTCAACTGTTCACACGTCTATCGAAACTAATTATTCGTCCGTTGTCCCACTCACCCAACTGTTAATAACCTCTATGTTCTAGCCCTGTGCCTAAAGCAACTCATAGAACATAGATGAAACGCTCGCGAGGACAGTTTCAAAAGTAAAAGCGACAAAAGGGCATGGGCCTCACAGCCTCTTATGCGTATCTTGCCCTTGTCGCGCGACCCTTGATGCAAACGAAAGGTGTGCATTGTGTTGTGTTTTGTTTTTTTTTAATTTCGCGGTGTGTGTTGACTGCGACACTTCTTCTTCAGTATTGTGCAGGAAAGGACACACATGCATTCACGTGTTCTTCACAGTACGCACTGGCTTAATTACAATTGATTTAGCACTTGCGATTTTAAAGTTCACTTCACATCCCAGAACGCAGAAGGTCATCGGGCCAACATCGGGCGCATTTGGCCCACGCACGGGCAGGCCAACCGAAGACCGTTCGCCTCCTGAGACAGTGAGCTGAGAATACATGGACAGGTTTCCGTGCTGGTGTGTAATTTCAGCACGACTTTCACTGCCAGAAACGTCGTCGACTCGTATGACATTGACTTCATTTATAAAGTGTAATGACTCATCCTGTCTCTGCCCCAGAACTCTGGCCTCAGAAGACAGAGGAGTGAATCTCCAGAAACAGTTGATGGCGGCCGATGAAGACTCCCTCCTGTGTGAGGTCGCCTCTGTACTTGCGCACGGAAACCCCATCTAGAGACCAGAGGCTTCTGCAACAGATATGCAGTAAACGTCCTTCATAACAAGGACGGATATGAAATCAGACCAAAATGGACGGACATAGCAAAAGTCGAACAAAACAACACTTTTTCAGAGGCCCCGCATATTAGTTTTCATACGTAAATTGCTTCGCGTATGACAAACAACATGTATTCATCGACGATAAAAATTGGGTCCACAAGCGAATCGTTATTTCTAAAGTTTACTGTATAACACAACAGACTGTTTTCAGCAGGCAGTTTCACCTTAGGACGCATTTTCACATTTTTGAAACCATGGCGATGTGAGCGCACAAGAACACGGATGTAAATGAAGCCAGCAAGAGACGCAGAACGTCATGAGCCCTAATTAGATAGATTCATGAAGTTCTTTGCCTCTTGCAGCTGGAATGTGTTCGCTTTCTTTTCCGGCGGTGAATGGGTCGATTCTGACACGTTCGTGTCAAAGGTAGTTAGTTATTCACCATTCCTCGTGCTCAGCTCTTTCAGGCAGGACTAACGTTTACTAAACCTTGAAGACGCTGACGACTAGATTACGTGCCACCTGCGGGAGATGGTTGAAACACCTGCGGGAGATGGTTCAAGGGTAGTGCCTGTTGACCTTTTGTGTCAAACAGTTCTTTAAAAAAAAAATCAGACAAGACCTCACCATTACGTCGTTTCGTGTTGTAATTGATTACCCTACAATTCATGAAAATATAGCACAAGATACATTTTACAGACACCAGTGACGTATGAAGATAATTTTCATTAGTGTCGTCCAGCGCGGGGATATAGCTAAGATTTCAATGAACAGCCTCCACAAATCAAAGTAGGGGGAGGAGGCAGCTGGGGGGTGGGTGGAGGGGGGGGGGGAACAAGCGATACTCCCTCCTTCAAATTCAGACGACCTCGCTGCCTACTTCACTACATCAATATTGGAGGGGCCCCAATATTCCCGAGCCTCACCAATATTTCCTTTCTGACAAACATATGTGGCCAACATTCACCAACGAGGAAACCTAAACACAAATCAGAGACATAGGTCCTCATCAGCCCCCGCAGTTGCGGGGGCTCATGCGGATCTATGCTTTTTGCTGACAAAAATATGGGGTCAACATTTTCTCCCCCGGACGTCTATGTAGGACACTCGCCCTTTGCACGCTATTGTCATTGTAATTTGTCATTGTAAATGTAATTTACACGCAGGATAGGCGCTTAAAAAAACCCTCATAGATTCTCATGAGCCCCTACATTTGCAGGGGCTCATGAAGGGGCTCATAAGAATCCATGCCTCTTGAAAAAGGCGCAACTAAGGACTATCAGATCCTGAGGCTCAGTCAATCTTTTGACGCGGGTTTTGCACGCAACGTACCCTCTAGATCCTCTGCGCCTTCGTGCCATCTCAACATCGATGTCCCTGTTTTGTCTCTGGTAGGCGCCGCAGCAGAAGGCAACACGCAAGCCATCGCGGAAACGGACAGACATGACGGTGTAAATAATAGGATTGGACGTGCAGCTTATATTGTGGAGCACGTTTGCCAGGGCCGTGACCGCCACGGGTACCTTCACCCCGGCCACCGACATGATCGTCACGACAGCTAAGGGAGCCAAGCACAACATCAGAGCCGCCATCATCGCCAGACACATCTAGAGTGGACATGTGGAAAGCACGGCTCAGTGGACAGTTTCAGGTTCAGATTAAATTAAGAAAAAGTTATTGTCACAGAAAGGGAAATTTTGTTTTGATCCGAGGGACTAACATGATCTGTGTATCATTCACCTGCAGTTAGTCACGGGACATTTTACGCGCAGTTACACCCTTCCCTCCCTGTTCAAACTATCAGCTCCCACCAATGTTACGCGTTTACAAGGAAAACCCCCCAAAAGAAAGAAACACGCTCAGAAAGAAAATTGTTACACAGTGTATTGTGTAAATGTCCTTTCTAAGCATTTCTGCTGTGCTAGAGCATAGTGCTCAGCCAAATCTGCTAAGGGATGGGACTGACAACTCTGACACAGACCAGACTGCAAAATAAAGCAATGAGAGTGATCCTGGAAACAACTATAGAGACAAGACAGAAAGCCTGCTTCAGAGCGCTAGAAAATCCGATCAATCCGATCCATGAAGCTAAAAAAAAACAACAACAACAACAACAACAAAACCAGCAGACCCACAAGTGGCAAATCATGGATGGGTCAAGCGGAAGACTCAATCCAAAAGGTCTGGGAAGTAATAGAACTGAAGCAATCCAGATAATGGGAACCAAATCCGACCCAGTTCCAACATCTTTACCAAACTATCATTTGGGAAGTAATAGAACTGAAGCAATCCAGATAATGGGAACCAAATCCGACCCAGTTCCAACATATTTACCAAACTATTATACCTGAATGTTTGTCGAGAATGGCCAGACAGAAGCGGAAGTTAAAATGCTATTACCTCATTCAGCCCCGAGACACCACAGCAAGACATGGATCGAGCGTGATAGTGTAAGGGTGGTGCCAGAATAGCTTGGCGCCAATATGCGCCAAGCTATTCTGGCACCACCCTTGAACTATTACGCTCGATCTGTCGCCAGTGTGTAATAGAGTCTTCAGAGGGCAACTTCAAAATCTGGGGATTTCGGTTTTGGAATAGAATGTGTTAATAATTGTTACGTTTGTGGTTGTCTTATTCTTTTGAGAGCATGTGTGTGTTATTCATAGAAAAGATCCGATATTCATTTGAGTTATTTTGGATAAGAATTACGTACTTTTTTTAAAAAGTAGGATTCACTTTCTTTTGCACGGAAAATTGCGATCGATTTTTTGTGACGTGTAGTTTTGCTACAATGTTGTAAAGTTTGACCTACATTAGACTGGAAGGTTCGAGAAGGGTCGCTATCTTTCTAGTGACCTTATATATGACGTCAAAGTTCTCGGCAACATTTCGTAACATTGTATCAAAGGCGCTTAGAGGGTAGTGGAAATTTGTAGTAACTTCTAGAGAGTTCTTTTTAAATGAATATTAATATGTTTTGATTACTGTTTTCTTTTCCGACTGGTTGTGTTGGGAGAATTTGCTGGATTGTTCTGGAAATCTGTAATAGTATAAAAGACCGTGTTAGAAAGTATGTGTGTATATTGTATGAGAGCCGCAGTGTGTCAAAAGTCTTGATGCATTGTAGAGGAGAAAGTGTATCAGTGTTGGTGCATTTGTGAATGCATTGTGTGGAGATCGCATCGCTGCAATAAAATATTGTTGGAACTGTTACTCCACAGTGGTCTACAACCTTATGCCACGTGTGACGAGTTGCAGCTGAGTGAAATTTCTTTACAAGAACCCTACGTGCGTGTGTCTGGTGTAATTATATAATGCTCAAGGCGCCGTACACACGAACAAGAAAATACCGCACAATAAAATGACGAACAAAACCCATTAGTAACTATTATGTTGAGCCACATTTTGCTTGATATAGTGCCGATAACAGGCAGATGTGATTACAAGACCCGAATCAAAATGTCCAATTCGTCAGAGGAGGACATTTTAGTTCAGGTTAGGTAATCACATCTGTCGTCTATCGGCACTATATCAAGCAAAATTTGGCTCAATATAATTTATGTACCCAGTCAACAACCAAAGTTTACCTCGCGTCCTTAAGTTTACGGCTGATTGCGTTGTTCAGACAAAACATGTGATTGGCAGACGACTGCGTTCCGGACTAACGACTGAACGCGCTGTCTATGAAAAAAAAAAATCAAACTCATGCTTTCTGCTCGTAATTAGATCACGGATAACAGCGGAAAATACAAGCAGGTTTGTTTATTTTGCCTTTTTTGCGGGTTGTTGCTTACGCTATTGTTAGAAGGCGTCTTGTCAATTTCACTCGTGCAGCTTCGTTTCGCATGTTTGCTGCGCCGCGTCTGCTCTCCGTTCATGTGTGTGTATGGGAAAGCAATTTCGAACAAAGAAGTATTTAATCACTACTGCATATAAGGATCTCGTTAATGTTCCAGTATGAACATATGTCGCGTTTTCGTTTTGACAAATGCAAGTATCAAGATTGAGTTTGTTGGGCCGTCAAAATATATATAAGTAAACTATATCAAGCAAATCATGTGTCAAAGAAGGGAAAACTTGGAGTGGGTACATAAGAGAATAGCAAGCCACAAGATCTGATTATATACACAGACGGTTAAGTCACTGACCGCTAGTCAGGCTGAGCTTCACAGTCAAGCAAAAAGGCAGCACCATGTATTAAGAAAGTGCAGCCTACACAGCTAATCCTCAAGGTTACCAGTGCAGGTGGAGGCGGCGGCTCACGCTCTAAAATAGATTGCCACGCTGGATGACAGTCAAACCAGTCACGCCATCATTCTTACAGACTCAAAATGTCTGCTCAGGCCAATATATAACTCCGAAGACTTCTGTGGGTCTACTGTCAGAACATGCTGCAGTCTGGGGCAATGATCGAGCAGACACCCTCGCTGTCAAGGCAGAGGCCACAAAGGGGTTTATGATGGACATATCAGACGTAGTGAGAAACCTGAGAAAGCATTCTCATGAACAAAGCCAAGGGCACCACACAGTCGATCGCCTCCGGAGCAGAGGTGTGGAGAAAGGCAGACGTAAAAGACATAGGAGATCCATATTAAACAAGAACAGTATTGGTACTATATAAAAAGGAACTCTGGCAATGACTTCGGATCTATGGGGTGGAGCGCGTACGGGCCATTCCGAGCGCAAGGATCCAATCTTGGCCAAACTGAACTGAACTTTCCTCATCTGTTGGGATTTTTTTCCATTTTACCCGCTTTAAATTTACCTTTTTGGTATCGACTTAAAAAATATTTTTATTACAAGACAGCTCCGCTACATGTTATTGTTGTTGGGGGTGGGGGGGGGAGTGGTGGTGGTGGTGGGATTTGATCCATTCTGATTCAAATAAAGGTAATACTGTGGATACGAAGAGAAAAAAACTGCGGCCTACTGTTGCTTCCTTTTTCATTTGCTTCCTAACGGCGATAGTCGAGACGTGAAGCAAAACCTCACAAAACTGTGCCCTGACCTTGTTGACATTACGCTCAGTGTCCACTTTGTGACGCCACAGCAGCTCCTCAATGCGCATTGACGCAGATTGCCGCTGGGGGCACATTGAAAGGCGCTCTGATGTGGTCATCAAGCGCGCGTAGCAGAAGACTAGTATGATGACGGGCAACACGAAGTAGGCCGCCACGGACAGCACTCTGTAGAGGACGCCCAGAGCAGAGCTATCTTGTGTGTCCACTGAGCAGATGACGAGGTAGGGTTCCAGATCGTACCGGCCCCAGCCGACTAGAGGTAGACTGGCCCAGACGAGCCCGTGTGTCCAGCTCACAGCCGTGACCACCCAGGCTACCCGGCTGTTCATGAGGTATTCTACACAACACAAGAATTTGCCATCGTGGATTACAGATCTTACACTCCATAACAAAATGCTTAACTTTAAAAGTCATACTAAACAGGATATACTTTATTGTATGTATACTAAAACGACTAGAACATACTCCGATAGTTTTAAGGGCAGTGCCAGTATAACCAGCACAGATCCACATTAGTGCTAGATATGCCCAACTTTTGTCAGGTATGCTTGGCTTTCAAAGGTAATTAATTAGGCGTTTAAAAGAAATCGAGGGTCGTTCACAAACAAAACAATGTGATAGATGGGCAAATTTTGACGGGGAAAGCAACCCAACCCACAAACCCAAGAAGCAAAAGTGCTCAAGCCGGCGTCGGCACGTGGATTCTTTGCTCACTGGGCATACGCACACCCATATTAACACTCTACTTACGTAATTTTGGGTGGCAGACGAGTATGTATCTGAAGATAGTGATGCCGATCTGAGTATCCACATTGACCAGACTCGAAGCGAACATCGTGTAGCCAGCGACGTGACACATAGTGTCGCCAAATAACCATCTGTACGGAAAAGGAATGAATATTGATGTTCAACCATTTTATTGCCACTTGTTACGTTTGTGGTTGTGTTATCCTGTGAGAGCGTGAATGTATTGATCGTAGGAAACGATCTGATATTTATTTGAGGTATCATGGTTACGATTCACGTGCCTTTTTAGTAAGATTTTCTTTTGTTCACGCGTAGAGCAGATTTCGTTTGTTATGTTTAGTCCAGTACGTTCTAGAAAGGTCGCACTGTGTAGTGACCTCGTATTGTGTATCGTCTGGTAGTTGGCAACAGTTCGTAACATTTCGCAACATTTTGTTTTTCTGCACGCGTGAATTGAGCAGCCTTTCTTTTGTTTTGTGAATGATCGCGAGACTTCTAGAAGAGTATGTTAGGGGTTACCATACTTTTATATGTCTTGATTATACATTAGAATTTAGAGCTGAAGTTAGCAGCCGAATTTTTGTAGCCTGTTGTAGTGTTTCTAGTGATTTCTTCCTTTGTCAATATTTATGAGTTTCGGCTGCGTGTTTCGTTCTGATTGGTTGCGTGTATGATTTTCGTAGACGATTCTGGAAATTGGTAGTATATATAAGGAGGGCGCTGGGAAAGCGCGTTCCTACATTGTCTTGAAATTGTCAGTGGTAGAGACACGCAGTTTATCGTAGAAACGTGGCCCGTAGAGGGTGTACATTGTGTGAGACGCTGCGTATGAGAAACTTTGAGTTGCCAGTGTGTACATTGCAGAAGAGACTTTGTATCAGTTTTTGGTGCAATTGGAATTGCATTGTGTGGAGATCGCATCACTGAATTAAAATATTGTTGGAACTGTTACTCCAGTATTGTCTACATCCTTAAGCCACGTGTGACGGATTGCAGCTGAATAAAGTTTATTTGAAAAAACATTACGTGCGTGCGTCTGGTGTGTTTATCATACTACGACTACAACTCCACCACGTAACATTTTGGCACCTCCAACGGGACCTCCTTCAGTTGGTTCAGCGGAAAGGGTAGCAGAAGAAAACAGCCAGCAGTGAAAAGCAGAGATGGCGACACCGGAAATGGAGACATTCCTGAAAATTGGAAAGGAATGTGGACTCGAAGGAGCTCAACTCCTCGAGTTTGTAAAGGAGAGAGAGAAGGAGAGATTGGAGAGAGAAGAAAAGAAACGAGAGAGAGAAGAAAAGGAGAGACTGGAGAGAGAGGAGAGAGAGGAGAAGAAACGAGAGAGAGAAGAAAAAGAAAGACTGGAGACAGAGGAGAGAGAGGAAAAGAAACGAGAGAGAGAGAGAGAGAGAGAGAGAGAGAGAGAGAGAGAGAGAGAGAGAGAGAGAGAGAGAGAGAGAGAGAGAGAGAGAGAGAGAGAGAAGAAAAGGAGAGACTGGAGAGAGAAAGAGAAAAGAGACTTGAAGAAATGAAGAGATTGGAGAGAGAAGACAGAGTTAAAGAGCGTGAAATTAGGAAACCCGAAATTCAAGCAGAAGAAGCAGAGAAACAGCGAAGAGAGGCAGATAAACAACGAGAAGAGGAGAGAGAAGAGGCGGAGAGGCAGCGACAACACGAAATTCATTTAAAGCAGATGGAGATTGAGGCACAGAACCAGAGGGTTTCTGAAGCGACAGCCTTCCCCGAGGCAACAACATCAGAAGATCCAACCAAGATCGCGGGATAGCAGGTAGAAGCAATACCACGTCTCAACACAGAGCCGCTGCTGTATTAGCAAATGGTGTGATGTCATCCAGTGACTTTGAGTCTAGAGAAACGCGAGTGACACCAGAGCTGATTGAATCTTTCAAATAGTCCATAAGCTAGGAAGGTCTACCGTGCACCCCCCCCCCCTCCCCCCAGTACTCAATAAGATGGGTTTCAAAGTGTTCCTTAGTATGTCCTGAGATGTTTAAGCCATGTTCCCCGAAAATCCTTAGAAACACACCAGAGATATAGCCGATGGCGCAAGGGTACCCCCATTCACGCTCTTCGCAGGTGCTAAAATGAGGTTGAGAAACATCAAGTTTTCCTCTAAATAAATCAGAATTCATTCCAGAAGCCCAAATCAGGTAATATTATGTCAAGGCACACCTTCTGTATCCTCTGCAAAAAACAGAATGAAAAATATTGAATCTCTGGCTCACAGTGAAGGTATTTGTGCACCCAGTAAACGACCATTTCCGCGAAATCGCAAAAAAAAAAAGACAAAAATAATGTGTCAGATGCCTTCAGACATTTTCTATAGCACTGACAGTCCATTTGTAGGTTTACATCATTAAAACAGGATGTCACAATTATTATAAACTTGACTAGGTGATGCTGTGATCACTGTGAGTGCCACAGTGGTTGATTTTGTATCCCTACCCCCAAGTTGTAAAAATACACAAAATTAATTAGAAAAAATTGCTCAAGTTATCCCATTTTATTTTGACCTCTCTTTACCTATTGAGTTTCAATAATGTGAGCATAAAGTGCAAGAAAATAAGGAAAGTCGGCATCCTTTACGGTATGTTCGTGGTGAATGATAGCTTTTTACCATTTAAAATTGCTGAATTGGGAAACGTACATTGTTTCTGATGCCCTCAGAAATTTTGTATACAACTGATAGGTCTTTTTTAGGTTTTATTGTTTAGGATAGAGTACCACAGTTACTCCCAACCTGATTTTATGATGCTGTGATGCATTTAGGGGCCACAGTGGCTGAATCTGCTGCCCTACCCCCATTTTACCTGTACGCAAAGGAATGAAAAATGATCATAACAATTGCTCCTCTGATTAAATATTTTTGTTGCCAGTTTTCTTAACAAAATATGTATATTGAGCATAAACATTTGTGATCATTTCATTAATTTCAATGTGACCCATCGATTTAATTGTAATTCCTTTTATTTAAGGCATGCTTAACAGGGGCTGCCGCTGAAGCTTCTATCATCTGCACATTCAGCACTCTTGTCAAACTCGGGGAAGGTGTACCTCAGGGAGATGTTGTATCTGATGCTGTTTTTGGTCTACATTAATGACATCAGTACAACAGTACCAAGGTTCGTCTTGAACATCCTCCATGCAGATGACTTTGCAGTGTGGAGCGCAGCAGAACATACAGAAATAGCATCCTCCAGAATCCAGGATGCTGCCAATAGAGTCAGCAGCTGGACTGAAAGAGGCCACTCAAACTGAGCTAGACCATCTCTTTCAATCAGACGGAAGATGTCACCTCAAAACTGGAGACCTTCCAGTACCAAAGACAGACAGGCCAACTTTACTGGCAACAAATAAATTACTGGATTCACGTGGAGGCATAAAGAAATAGCATCCTCCAGAACATAAAGAAATAGCATCTTCCAGAATCCAGGATGCTGACTATAGAGTCAGCAGCTGGACTGAAAGAGGCCACTCAAACTGAGCTAGACCATCTCTTTCAATCAGATGGAAGAGGTCACCTCAAAACTGGAGATCTTCCAGTACCAAAGACAGACAGGCCAACTTTACTGGCAACAAATAAATTACTGGATTCACGTGGAGGCCTCACATTGAAACCATGGAAGCTAGAGCTGCAAAAAAGAAAGAGAGTCTCTGATGAAGAACTGGTGGGGACCACATTGGCGCAAATTACAGCATCCTGGCACAAGCAAACACCTGCTCAGTCAGACCAGTTGTGCGGTACCAAGATACATCGACAACATGAAACACTGCCTGAAACCCAAAAAGCCAGGCTTGACAAGATGCAGAACATGGGTCATTCTCATGATGCAGTGACATTCTTAGAGCCATCTGGAGCACCCCAATTTAGGAAATGGAGGACATTGGAGCCACTGGAATGCAGAACAGCACACACGATGAAGAGACTTACTAAACACCGACAGCATGAGAGACTACAGGAGCAGACCAAGAACCGTCAGAAATGCCCAATCTGAACTGCCAACTGAAGGTCCTGCAAAGGGCTAACACTGACGTCCTGGAACCAAGCCCAAAGATGTGTGAACAGCTCCCTTCAGATACCTGGACATCTCGAAAGAGCCTTCAAGACAACATAATGTTCCAGGACTCTTTGCCAAAGGTCGCGGCACTGCACAAAGCCATCTTGCTGGAGGTTGTGCACAAGCGCTACCCTCACAGCAGCTGTGATACCACACAAGATGCCGTGTTGAATGAAGGAAGTGGTGTGTACATCTGTTGTGCAGACCGCACTACTACCTCCTTCTCCTTACCAGCTAGCGGCAGCAGCTCCAACTATCGTACAGATCTGCAGGTGCTCAACACAGCAGCAGAGCACTAGCTAGGGAAAGGCAGCAGCTTGATCCACTGATCTTACCAGGAAGCTTCAAGATAGACTGGATGCCCTGTCCACAAAATAGTGCTGCAATGGATTCCAGTGCATTCTGGACTAGCTGGGAATGGACACACTACAACAACAAAGTGACTGGCAAAAGCAGAATGGCGGCTGCAGCCCGTGGGCAGATGACATCAACAAGCTGAACAAGGAGAGCCAGGCCACCATCTTTCATCTACACACTGATTACTTTGGACTGGGTCCATCCAGAAAAGCAGGAACGTTTCACAAACCCAAACTGAAGCCTGAAGCTTTACACACTTTAATCAGATCACTCTGTATCAGCAATTATTTGAAGCTTCCGTGCCTAATGCGTGAAGAGATACCAAAATAAAAGAACGCTTAGTGAATGGCGGACTTCGGTAGAAGCGTAAACAACCAATCAGAATGTTCGCCATGCAGTCACTTTATGATCAGAGCTAAATATAGATCACTTGCAACAAGCGTCAGCATGATCGTTTGCAATGGGAATAGTCACAAATTGAGGGAGAAAAAGAAAAAAGAAGTAGACAAAAGTTTGCCAGTACGTTGTCATTTTTTACAAACTTTCACAGACTTTAAGGAAAAGGACTGAAATTGACAGACTTTCCAGGGCCCTCAAAAAGCCTTGCCATTTTTTTTTACAACTTTCACAAATGTTCACAGACCGTAAGGACCCTGCTGAACTCACCTCGTGAGACTGGGTCATGTGGAAACAGCCCTATGCGAATTTGGCGTAGAAAATCGGTCTCCTTAGCACATTCTCCAAACATGTCCATACAGAGAAGCGGTCTGCTGGCAGTTCTGACCAGAAGACACGCTCCTATACACCAAACTCTGAAAACATGCTGCCTAGCTCTTGACAGCTCACTTATTGGCAGCCAGAACAATATAAGATTTAAAGACGGCCATAAAACAGATTGAACGTTGCAGAAGGTGGAAGTGGAGATCTCGTGGTTGACATGTGAAAACTAAGTATTTTTTATAACATTGTTTTGGCTATTAGGAACCATGAAACTTTATTAGGCATATTCATATTTACACATTTCTAGATAAAAATAAATGAAACGAAAAGGGGAGACCTTACTAGACCCGCCTTACGCTATGTAAAATATCACCTAAAAGACCAGCCAGTTAAAAATAGTTACAATTAAATTGATGGGTTACATTGAAATTAATGAAATGATCACAACTTTTTATGCTCAGTATGCATACTTTAAAAAAAAAAACAACTGGCAACAAAAAATATTTAAACAGAGAACTATTACGTAAGCAATTTTTATGATTATTTTGCGTTACTTTGCTTACTGGTAAAATGGGGGTAGGGCAGCAGATTCAGCCACTGTGGCCCGTAAATGCATCATAGCATCACAAAATCAGGTTGGGAGTAACTGTGGTACTCTATCCTAACCAATAAAACCTAACAAAGACCTATCGGTAGTATACAAAATTTCTGAGGGCACCGGAAACAACGTACGTTTCCCAATTTGGCAATTTTAAATGGGAAAAAAACTCCACCAGGGAGGCCCCTTTGGGGGCTTAACTGCCTGTCCCAAGTCAGGATAAAGGAGGAGGGTTAGGCGTGGGGCTAGCGACTCCACCCTGTAAAAAGAAACTTGCTACGGAAACGACACCAAAGGTCGCCTCAAGCACCAGACGGCGCAGAGAGGACTGAATGAAATGGGAAAAAGCTACAAAATCAACCACTGTGGCACTCACAGTGATCACAGCATCACCTAGTCAAGTTTATAATAGTTGTAACATCCTGTTTTAATAATGTAAGCCTGAAAATGGACTGCCAGCACTATAGAAAATGTCTGAAGGCATCTGACACATTATTTTTGTCTTTTTTTGCGATTTCGCAGAAATGGTCATTTGCTGGGTCCACAAATACCTTCACTGTGAGCCAGAGATTCAATATTTTTTCATTCAGTTTTTTGCAGAGGCTGCAGAACGTGTGCCTTAACATAATATTGCCTGATTTGGGCTTCTGGAATGAATTCTGATTTATTTAGAGGAAAATGTTTCTCAACCTCATTTTAGCACCTGCAAAGAGCGTGAATGGGCTATATCTCTGGTGTGTTCCTAAGGATTTTCGGGGAACATGGCTTAACCATCTCAGGACATACTAAGGAACACTTTGAAATCCATCTTATTGAGTACTGGGGGGGGGGGGGGGTGCACGGTAGACCTTCCTAGCTTGTGGACTAATAAAAAAGAATGGACGCATCCCAGTAGGAGATGGGGCTACATTTTTACCAGTCTCAAACATCGCGCTGCCTAAGAATGAAGTGACGAATATGCCGGTGGTGTCAGGATTCGTCGACAAAGCATGAGTGAGAGTGTTGAGAGACACTGGTTGTAGCTGCATCATCTTGAGAGAGGACCTAGTAGCTGAAGACCAGAAGCTACAGGAGTGGACCACCCTCATTTTAGCTGACGAAACTGTAAGGATTATACCCCTTGCCAAAGTTAGTGTGGACACCCCGTACTTGACAGGAGAGGTGAAGGCGTTGTGCGTCAAGTAGTAGTTCCTGAACCTTTGAGAATGCAGGTGATGAAATTGGCCCATGATTCCATAGTGGGAGGACATTTGGGAATCAACCAGACGCTTGACAGGATCCGAGCCGTCTTTTACTGGCCTGATATGGGAGGTGACGTCACCCGATTCTGCAGGTCATGCGACATATGCCAGAAGACAATCTCCAAGGGAAAGGTGCCCAAGGTTCCTCTAGAGAAATGCCACTGATCGACATGCCCTTCAAGCGCGTAGCTGTGGACCTGGTGGGGCCAATATCTCCTCCAAGTGAAGATGGTCATAGCTATATTTTGACTCTGGTGGACTACACTACACGTTATCCTGAGGCCATACCATTGAAGAGGATCGACACTTCAACAGTGGCAGAGGCGCTCGTCGACATATTCAGCCGTTTGGGGATTCCTGAAGAGATCCTGAGTGACCTGGGAACTCAGTTCGTCTCCGACTGTATGGAGGAAGTCAACCTGCTATTGAGCATCCGACACCTTACTACCACCCTTTATCACCCCATGTGTAATGGGCTGGTTGAAAAGTTTAATGGAACATTGAAGGCTATGCTGAAGAAACTGTGTGCTGAACAGCCAAGATTGTGGCATAGATATATCAATGCCTTGCTCTTCGCATACCGTAAAGTTCCTCAGGATTCGACAGGTTTTCCCCTTTTGAATTACTGTACGGCAGGACTGTAAGGGGGCCCATGCACATCCTGAAGGAGCTGTGGACCAAGGATATCGACGCACCTGAGGTAAAGATCTTCGACTTGAGAGAGAAGCTGGAAGATACCCTCATGATGGCTCGAGAAGAACTGGGGAAGGCGCAGAACAAGGGGAAGCATTACTATGATTGTAAGGCGAAACCTCGACGATTCCAGCCGGGTGACCAAGTGTTGGCTCTTCTTCCTACTGACAACAACAAACTCCTGATGCAGTGGAAGGGACCCTACGTTGTCGATACGGTACTTGGAATCAACGACTACAGAGTCAAGGTCAACAACAAGGTGAAGATTTACCATGCTAATCTGCTAAAGAAGTATATTGAGAGAGGTCGTCAAGACAAAACACAACTGGCGGCATCGGTGCGTTTCGCTGATGACGAAAGATTAGACGACGAGAACCTGTTTGACCTTAATGAACTCCGACATAAGGAAGACGCAGAAGACATCCAGTTCGGCCAGAATCTGACCCAAACTCAACGAGAAGAACTGAGCGTCCTGACTCAAGAGTTCAAGCATCGGTTTACACCTGACCCACGGACAACAGACACCATCCAGCCCGAGGTTAATCTAACATCCGACAATCCGGTTCGCGACGAGTCGTGTCGTCTGTTTCGCAACACGAGTGAAGGACTGAGAGAGAATGTTGGGGAGACGCCGGACCCGGAAGTCGACAGAGATTCCAGATTACCAATGGTCATCGGGAATAGACCAGAGAGATCTAGTTTGGTGTGTGGGAACTTTTGTACTTTCCGTGGGCCGACAGTGTTTGACCCAGGACCAATAACTGTGTGAACTGTGTACTGTACCCCATGATTTGACGATGTTCTTGCAGAACTTTGACATTGATTTTAGTTTAACCAAGGATTCGAAGAACTTTGAAGCGGATTACCTGAGCAGAGCAGTTTGAATGAACATTTCTGTGACTTGAGCAGAGCGGTTTGAATGAACATTTCTGTGACCAGAATGATTTGTAGAAACATTTCGATGCTCATGACAGTTTAAAGGAATTGTGAGATGATTTATTTTGATTTGATTTTGATGTGAGATTGTAATTTTTAGGGTTTTGTATAGGTTTACACAACCACAACCGTATTTTTAAGATTTGAGAAGAATGTTTTGTGAAATTTCGTTCTAAAGAGGGGGGGGGGGGGGGTAATGTTACGTTTCTGGTTGTGTTATCCTGTGAGAGCGTGAATCTATTGATCGTAGGAAACGATCTGATATTTATTTGTGCTATCATGGTTACGATTCACGTGCCGTTTTAGTAAGATTTTCTTTTGTTCGTGCGTAGAGCAGATTTCGTTTTATGTTAATTTTAGTCCAGTACGTTCTAGAAAGGCCGCACTGTCTAGTGACCTCGTATTGTGTGTCGTCTGGTAGTTGGCAACAGTTCGTAACATTTCGCAACATTTTGTGTGCGCGTGAATTGAGCAGCCTTTCTTTTGTTTTGTGAATGATCGCGAGACTTCTAGAAGAGTATGTTAGGGGTTACCATACTTTTATATGTCTTGATTAAAGATTAGAATTTAGAGCTGAAGTTAGCAGCTGAATGTTTGTAACCTGTTGTAGTGTTTCTAGAGATTTCTTCCTTTGTCAATATTTATGAGTTTCGGCTGCGTGTTTCGTTCTGATTGGTTGCGTGTATGATTTTCGTAGACGATTCTGGAAATCGGTAGTATATATAAGGAGGGCGCTGGGAAAGCGCGTTCGTACATTGTCTTGCAATTGTCAGTGGTAGAGACACACAGTTTATCGTAGGAACGTAGCCCGTAGAGGGTGTACATTGTGTGAGACGCTGCGTATGAGAAACTTTGAGTTGCCAATGTGTACATTGCAGAAGAGACTTTGTATCAGTTTTTGGTGCAATTGGAATTGCATTGTGTGGAGATCGCATCACTGAATTAAAATATTGTTGGAACTGTTACTCCAGTATTGTCTACATCCTTAAGCCACGTGTGACAGATTGCAGCTGAATGAAGTTTATTTGAAAGAACCTTACGTGCGTGCGTCTGGTGTGTTTATCTTACTACGACTACAACTCCACCACGTAACACCACTGGTTGCAAAAAAAAAAAAGTGTTTCTGAAATGTTCGTGGACTCAAGGCCAAAGAACCCAATACGTGGAAGGAAATATACATTCAAAGTGGTGTCAGCAAGAGTCAGATGTAAACAGGATCCAACTACAAGAGGCACTGATCTTCAAAAGGGCCCGCAATTGCGGGGCCCTTTTGAAGATCTCTGCCACTTGTACTTGGATCGTGTTCACCTGTTCTCGGCAGTGAAGGGTTAACCGTAATTGTCACCAACATTCACTGACATTATCAACGTCGTCGAAATTCGTATACGTTGTATTTAACATCCCAATGTTTCACATTTAACACCTTTACCGCTGGAACACACCTATATGCAAGGGACAAACATCCTCACCGATGCACCAAACGGCCGCCAACAGAAGTCACAGTTTTCATTAACCACCCTTGTGCACGCAGCCGCCGAAAGGTGGCTGCATGCACAAGTTGTGGTTAATTTGCCATTTGCCACTCACTCTTTGTGAAAGCTGGAGACTGCCATTAGAGGGAAATCGATCATGGCCTCTAAAAGATGGCAGACGGCTATGCTGATGATGAGATGGTTGTAGAATTTGCCCTTAGCCTGCTTCTTGTGAATGATATACAAGACTAGCACATTCCCGAATACAGCCGTAAACCCTGTTTTAACAAAGGACGGCAAACAGAAAAAAACACTGATTTTAATACACCAACGAGTGGTTCACTATCTGTTTAAAAGTTCGTCTGTTTCCACATATGATGCTCAACATGAGGCCGGATGACGAACAGTGGAAGAAACCCGTAGGCTGTCGACATCGCTTTTTGTCCAGATGATTTCTACAGGAATCATCGCGACAAAATACGCTACCGGCTGAGTATGGGTTAATGTATTCACAATATAAATTAAGAGGTGCAAATTTCCCATTTTTCGTTGAGTCCTCCACAGAATACTCGCCCTGCTTCCATGGGGCTGGGGTGATGCAGATGTGTGCAGGAGGAACACCAACACTAGCAACACAATCTCGGATACAGAAGCAGCGATAATCTGCATAGATTCCATTGCTTGATTATGTGGCATTCAGCACCGGTAAAAATGAGCACCGATACGTATTGAACGTTTCAGAAGCATATTGAAGGCAATCAAACAAATTGTGATGGGTCCTAGTCACCAAAATACTGCACTATTCTTATAGGTATTCGTTTTATGGCTTTGATTTTGAAGTATCAAAACCAGAACACGAATGTAAAATAACAACTGTAAGCATTCATAATGTGCAGTATACAGGGAAAAGATTTGCAATCAAGTACGTACATAAAATAGAAAGACACATTCCCATTGCGATGTAGACTGCATCTGGCAGAGGCAGTTCTGTTGTGTTGCCCGACATTGCACCTTCTTCTTTATACGAGTCTTTTTTCTATCTCGGAAAGTCTTTCCAAAATAAATTCCTCGTAACTTTTCACACAAAAACACAATGTTTAGGGGACTCTTTAGCGGTGTATGGAAAACTTGCGTCCGAAATGGAGGTGGGTCCACAAAAAAGAAGAAAAAAAAAAGAAAAAAAAGAAGAAACAATGTTTGCTTCTAGACATCATTCTTTGACGTACATTGTGACGTTTTATTTTCAGACACGCAGGTATCTGTTCTAAAAAGGCATTTCCAGGACGAGCAAGGTAAAAGTTAAATATATACCATGACATCATATTTGGAACTTATGACGTGTATCTCGGCCAATATTCTCTTTTGATCCCTAGCAACGCAAAGTGCAACATTTGGGGATAAATTAGACTTTACCTCGATAGGTATCAAGATAAAGATGTCATAGGTAAAATCGAAATGGTCTAGTGCGTTTGTAATTTCGTGAACCACGTTTTTGAGTTTCTTCTTTTTTTAAAAACAGTAACAATTTTTTTAATCTTTCTATGTAAAAGGCTTTTTTTCAGTATTACCCGAAATATACATTTCATAAACAGTGTGCAAGTTGTAAGCTGAAAAGGTTCAAAGTACGGAAATAAGCTGCAAAAAACTACTACCTTTCCTGATCCTCACATATGTAAAATTGCAGTGTTAAGATAATTGACGTCATATTAAAAAACATAACGCAGATCAGGTAGTATTTGTGTATCCCATTTACCCCGTTACAACTGCAAGAGCGGGAGCTCATGAGGATCTATGCTTCTTGATGACACCACTTTGAATCCATGTTCCTGGGACAGGTAGGATTTTCTGGTGTTGAGCTAACGAAGATTGCAGAGACACAGTCTGCGTCAGCTGACAGTGAACGGGTTAAGTGCGCACGTGACGAGGGGAAAACTTTGTTTCACGTCTGACCCACTTTAGTGAGGCTATTATTTAGTTAAAAATGGGTTATACAAACTGTCGAAAACATCTGATATTGCTCCTCTTACCTGAGCCGGGTACGAGCGGTCGAGCAGACGACACTCATTCTCGTGAATTTATTCGGGTACTCGTGTACTTAAACGTCCTCCCCAAATAAATTATTGCGGGACAAAAATGTACACAAACCAAGGGGAATCACTCAGCCGCGCTGGATAGACAAACAGTTAGATCCCCTGCCCCCGCCTATCAGGCACCCAAACGCCAGCCCACAGAGAAATACGCAGGTATAGAATAAGACGATCATTTGCATTCTCTGAGATTGCAACTAAGGCCATCTCACAGCGGATTTCAGAGACACAATTCCAGTCGATGACAGTGCAGGGATTAACCCACTTAGCTCCAACGCCCTTCTGCAGATGTACTCACCTCGATAATTCAAGGGTAGCACCGGATTACCAAGCTAATCCGGCACTACCCTTGAATTATCGTGGGCAATCCATCTCCCATGCAACTGGCATTTAGCCGTTAGGGAACACTTCAATCTTTGGGATATGCGGCCGTGGGGTTAACTCATTCGCGGCCAGCCGTATCCGGATGCGCGGCTTATGCCGCGCATCCGGATACGGCTGGCCGCGAATGGAATGAGTTAAAACCTGTGGCTGTCGGTAGCCGTTTTGTCGGGATGTTTCCTGTGGGAGTCGGCATCGCGACCAAAAGCGCTATCGACAGCCAAAGGGTTAACACACTAAGCCCGACAGATGAAATTCGGAAATTTTGGGAGTTGTCCTCTGTAATTTTATTGTTCAGGGGGCGGATCGACCATGATGGTTAAAGGGCAGTGCCAAAATAGCTTGGCACGGGCACCCCTAGGCGCCGAGTTATTCCGGTACCATCTTTTACTTTGTCATGGTCGATCCATGTCATGTTGTGGTATCAGGCCTGAATGGGTTGACTGGGTTTGGTGAAGTAGTCAAATACTAACCATGGGTGGCTGGATCTAGTCGATGGACGACACAGCTCAGATCTAGTGCGGCTGTCACAATTCCGTCGTTTAGGTTGAATGGCTGTCGAGGAGTGGAGGACGGGGCAAGAAGAAGAAAGCCGACTTCGTGTTGGTCCGGTGTGTGCCTGAATGGATGTCAATGTTCGCTCCAATGGAATTGTCGCGTTTGACATACACTGTCATAAAAACAGGGGCGAATGGCCTCTGACAGTTGCGTGCTCGTTCATTTAGCAACAAAGACTATCTCATGAGATCAAGTGAGTCTTCATTCGTTACTCATGACAATATCTTCACAGCGCATGTGCAGCGAATGGGTGTGTGCGGTATGTCGATCCATTTCTAGAGTCCAGATAAAAGTCCAGATAAAAGCTTGAATCTGTTTCGTTTTCTCTCGGATCTGAGAAACCTGAGAAACCATAGCCTTTCAAAGAGTACACAACAAGCATTGTCTTTTGCAACCGCAAGAGGAAAAAAAACTCGTCGAAAAGAAGATGCGATTGCTGTCTGGTACCGAACTTCATAGTTATAATGCGTTTCGCGATAAAATGTCAACTGCTTTCATAAAAAAAACTTTTATTAGCGAATTAGAAAGAAATGTAATCAAATCTTTGAATGAACCAGGCGCAACGCGCAACGTCCACAAAAAGCTGTCGTTTGAACAGGGCACAACCCAGCCAAAATTGCAACTGCCATTTAATGTTCTCTCGTTAACGTAGAGATCACAAAGAGCCTGAGGGTTGTCGATGCAAAATGAAACACACACACACACACACACACACACACACACACACACACACACACACACACACACACACACACGCACGCACGCACGCACGCACGCACGCACGCACACACAACACACACACACACACACACACACACACACACACACACACACACACACACACACACACACACACAAGGCACATTAACAGTTCGTGTTCTCTTCACACAGATGTATGCACAACGCATCGCTTTCTTCAATGAAATTTCGCTGAGAGTTCGCAATGCCTAAAGCTCATACTTAGTCTTTTTCGATTGTCTTTTGAGTATTAATCACTAATCCCGTACACAAAGAAAGTTGGAATATCTTTCAAAGACTGTTATCATGCGAAGCAATACCAACACAACGAATCAAAGGTGAGCCTGATCAACGTTTTGCTCACTTTTGATACTGACAAAATTGTAGGTGTGATTGAAAACTTGAAAGTCTTTTGATATGTGAATGTCTTTCATTAGTTGCTTATTTGTGTTTTAACCGCGCGCAAGAGACAAATAAAAACACGTTCATTTCCCTCGCTAAGCACGAAATACATGAAACAGCTGGCTGTTCAGAAGACTGAAGACTGGACCTCGAGAGACACTGCATGGTTGCCAATGTAGACACCTTGTCTTGTCATGTCTCCTTTGTACTCACGTACATCGGCCGCTGGTCGGGCATTGCTGAAAAAGGATACAAATTCATTAACCCCTTCTCTGCCAAGAAAAAGTCAACACGATCCAACTGCAAAATACATGGAGCCTCATGAGCTCCCGCAGTACCGGGGGCTCATGAGGTTCCACGTCTCTTACTGACATCAATTTGTTTCCACGTTCCTTGGACGCTGATGGATTTAAGGGTCGTTGAGTGAGGAAAGGCTTCAGAAACAAAATTTACGTCACAGTGGCAGGGAAGGAGTTAAGAGAGCTTTGAATCAACACTGGTTGTCTCCCTCGATTCGCTACCGCTGACAAGACATCCAGTGCTCTCTGAATAATAGACATCAAATGTCATACCAAATCTGTGCATACCATTACCTTCAGTTCACTGCATTACTTTGCCTTACATAAAGTTGCAGTCCTTCTTTATATCTTACCGTAGCTTATCCCACAAAACATCTTCTGGCCCACGACGGCCGCAGTGGGCCCGCGCACGGCTGTGTGCGGGCCCACTTCGGCCGTTCGTGGGCCCGAAGTTTTTTACTGCTTGGGATCTTGTCTGTTCTTGTCTTAACACATTCGGCACGTGTTGCATTCGGATACGCTGCTTCATGCCTCGTTTCCGGATGCGGCACGTCTCGCATGGTTTAAAGCCAACTACTCCTTTATAAATATCGCAATATTCTCCTTTATAAATGCTCTTAGTACGTCTTACAATAATGCTGGACGAAAGAGGGGATAACAAAATAAAAAGTTTGAAAGTCTTAACTCATTTAGCCCGACGGCCGTATTTCCCAAATTTTGGAGGCGTCATATTTCCCAAATTTTGGAGGCGTCATCTAACGACTATGCACCAGTCGCAGGAGATGGATCGACATGATAATTCAAGGGCAGTGTCAGATTAGCTTGGCGCCGACAGGCGCCAAGCTAATCTGACACTACCCTTGAATTATCAGGGTCGACCCATCTCCTGCTGTAGTGCGTCAGGGCTGAATGGGTTAAATGCAAGACTTTTCTTCTTTTATTCTCCTTTGAGAAGTCCGATCGTTCCGTTACGCTGAAAAGGCAGTGGAAAATCTCTGAAAGGTGTGAGCGACTAAGGCAAGACAACATAGATAAGCTGTTGTATCAGCGAACGTTAGCAATCACAGAAGCCGTGGAGCAGATATATCTCTTTAACTTGAGAAGCCAGGTCAAAATGCCCAGGTCTGGGACTTGGTCCTCGAAAGACGGTATTACAGTTTAGGAGACAACAGATCATGCGCTTTCAAGGGTGGTGCCAGAAACGCTTGGCGGCGCAGTGCTTGGACTGTCATGGCCCATCTTTTTTTTTTTTCTTTCTACTTTTTTTGGTCTCTTCCATCTCTTGTTGCCGTGTGTCAAGGCTGACTAAGTAAAAACTGAACATCACCCATCTGCAAGAAGCACAGATCCTCATGAGCCCCCGCAGTCGCGGGGGCCCATGAGGATCTCTGCTTCTTGCTTATTTTTAACCATGCTTCTTTCACAGTTGTAGATTTTGGTCGTTGAAAAACCAAAGATTTCAGAAACAAAATATGTGTCCAGTGGAAGAGAAAGAGTTAACTTATCTTAATTCCCTCGAGACGTTCTGCACGTCCAGCACATCTCGAATGTGTTTAACTCATGCAAGACGCTCGGCATCAATAGTTGCGAAAGCGTCGTAGAGCGTTGTTGCCCGGCAACGCTATACGACACTTTCGCAGCTATTGATGCGGGGCGCCTTAAGTCAGTTAATGGGTATGACTGATCACTCACAACTTGCAATCGTCCCCCAGCTCAATCGCCGTGGATCTTGTCCCCACCCGGTTCTGGTTGCGGCTCGACCAGGGCAGAACGGACATGAGCCCCTCCCGGAACTTGGAGGACATGAAGGCGTAGATGATGGGATTGGTGGCGCAGCTTAGCTTGGCGAACATGGTGGGCAGGGTGGACACGTCCGCTGTGATGGGGTAGCCGGCCGTCGACATGAGGGAGACCACTGTGTAAGGGGTCCAGCAGACGAGAAACGTGCCCATCATGGCCGCACACATCTGGAAAAAGAAGATGAGTTTGCTAGAAATTGTAAACCTAAGGAGATATATCAACGCAAACCTATCGAGTAGATAACAAGATGGGACCCCAGCCCAAAGTAGTTCCTATTGTCAAGCTCATCCTTCTGATCCTTCTACTCTAACTCACCCTCTGATCCACACACTGTCACACAAAAATAAAGACGGACACACGGCAATCCAGAGCTGCCACATTCCTTCTGCAATAAGATAAGTAGCGACTGATCACTACTTGTTTGTTCGTCTATTTTGAAAAAGGGTATTTACCCAAAATGTTAATAAATTGTGTTGTAACTGTCTTTTATGAGCGTGTTTCTTTCTCCGTTGAGCTCTGTGGTCTGGCGTAGCGATAGCTCATTATGAAGAAGAATGATACCACGAGCAGCGAAATGACGTCACTTCAAGCTTCACGTCATGGCATAATTAGTAATCGTGGCGTTATCTTTGACAATAGGCTAACCATGAGAGAGCATGTCAACAAGGTTTGCCAATGTTCCTTCTTTGAATTGAGAAAGATCAGTTCAATTCGACACCTTCTCACTACCAAAGCAACTAAAACGCTTGTTACCTCCCTTGTTCTTTCAGCACTGATTTTTGTAATTCCCTTTTGGCTGGTGTTCCTCAGAATCTTCTTGATAACTTCAAAGACTTATGAACTTCTTTGCCCAACTAATTTACAGAGTACGGAAAGGTGAACACATAACACCCTTACTTGTTGACCTGCACTGGCTGCCTGTATCTTAAAGAATTGTGTACAGGGTCTCTGTTATTTGTTACAATGCTATTACCGGTTCTGCTCCCCCATATGTTAAGAAAATCGTTAACAAAGTTATCTAAAATAGAGGAGTATGACCCAAGAAGTTCTTATGATCATTTTGCGTTTCTTTGCATATTTGTAAAATGAGGCTAGGGCAGCAGATTCAGCCACTGTGGCCCCTAACTGCATCACAGCATCATAAAATCAGGTTGGGAGTAACTCTATCCTAACCATTAAACCTAAACAAGACCAACCAGTTGCATACAAAATGTCTGAGGGCATCGGAAACAAGGTACGTTTCCCAATTCGACAATTTTAAAGGGGAAAAAGCAATCATTCACCACGAACTTATCGTAAAGGATGTCGACTTTCCTCATTTTCTTGCACTTTATGCTCACATTATTGAAACTTGATAGGTAAAGAGAGGTAAAAACGAAGGGGAGTTGCTGTAGTATTTTTTTCTTATTAATTTCCTGTATTTTTACAACTTGGGGGCAGGGATACAAAATCAAAAACTGTGGCACTCACATAGATCACAGCATCACCTAGTCACGTTTATAATAATTGTAATGATGTAAACCTAAAAATGGACTGCCAGTGCTATAGAAAATGTCTGAAGGCATCTGAGATTATTTTTGTCTTTTTTTTTTTTTTTTTTTTTTTTTCGATTTCGCGGAATTAGCCGTTTACACTGTAAGCCAGAGATTCAATATTTGTTATTCTGGTTGTTGCAGACGACGCAGAAGGTGTGTCTTAACATAATATTGCCTGATTTGGGCTTCTGGAATGAATTCTGATTTATTTAGAGGAAGATGTTTCTGAAGCTCGTTTTAGCATCCGCAAAAACCGCGAATGTGGTACCCATGCGCCATCGGCTATATCTCTGATGTGTTCCTAAGGATTTTAGGGAAACATGGCTTAAACATCGCAGGACATACTAAGGTACACTTTGAAGCCCATTTCATAGAGTACTGGGTGGGGGGTGAGAGCACGGTAGACCGGGCTAGCTCTTGGACTACATGCTCCGGAATGCTCTCCGACGAGCCCCATTTCAAAGTTTTTCTTATTTTTAAAAAGGGACAACAAAAATGCATGCATTTAGGTGGTACAGCCTGCCGTGGACACGTTGGAACTATTGCATAAAGGCATAAAAGGGTACCCCTGAAATGCCAGTACACACAAGTTGTGTTTCTGAAACCATCATTGATTCAGTAGCTGAACTGGCCCTTCGTCTGTCTTGTACTGTGTTTGTCTTAACTGGTGTAAATCTGTGTCTGTTACGTGAGTGTGCGTGTTGGGTTTCAGTTCGCGGCGCTTTGAGTCGATTCGCCCAAAAATTGAGAAAAAGCGCCTATATAATAACGGTATTATTATTATTATTCAAGGCCATAAAACCCCATTCATAATCATCTATATATAACAACCTCATATACACACGATGAGCGCTATAAAAATGTTATGATATCATCAAAGGCCATCGGGCGCCAAATTATTCAAGCACCACCCTTGAACGGATGATCTATTTCCTAATCTGTAATGTAGCCTTCATAGGACGCTAAGCATTTTTTTTTCAAATCAGCCTCAGGATATAATAGGTTAAAGATCTTCAAAGAGAAGTCTGAAATGGCAACAAAAAAGTCTCCGCCGCTCCCTGTCATTTAAGGCCACCACTCGGGTGGCTACAGCCAGTCTTTAATGACAGGTGATCTCTCATAAGGATGGTCGTTCAAAACAGGTTCTGCTGTAACTCGCTCACACGCAGTCTAATTTCAGAACTTTCTTAAAACATTTATTTTCATAAAATGTGCACTGATTTGTGATTTTTCACCTTACGACTTGAAGCCGTGAGCTGCTTAATCGCAGACCAGCAACCAATATTTGTTGTTTTTTTCCACGCCACGTGTCATCCAGACATTAGAGACACTGAATAGAAAGCGAATATTAACTTTGAAAAAAAATGAAAAAAAGACCTAGCTGACGTAAACAGATCGAGCAGCTAATATTTCAAGAGAGCGTTTTATTTCTTAATATGAGAATAGCAAATTTTTTCACATGTGGAATGTCATTTATAATTGAAACTGTATGAAAGATTCGAAGAAAAAAATCATGAAAACATAGAAATAAATGATTGCCACATTGTTTCAACATTTCAAGTTGATTAAGAGAACGTTTCATTTTTGTTCTTCATTTTGATAATTACACCGTTGTCAGTAGGAACTTCCCCAGAAGAGCAAATGGATACTGCTTTTTTATTTATAAACAGTGTCTCAGCTACCTTGTTCCATCTGCAAGAGGCATTGATTCTCATGAGCCTGTGCAGCTTGTGGCTGCAGGGGCTCATGAGCATCTATGCCTCTTACTGGCAAAGTTCACCAGAAGGAGGTCTTGATCTGGGTTAGTGTATGTCGGTATGGGAACTTTGTCTGACTATACGGCGGCTGTAAAAGTTTAAAATGATTGCCCGAGGCAAGGAGGTCGCTTCCCAGCTGCAAGAGCATGAACCCTCATGAGTCTCCAGTCACATACGACTAACAAGAGACATAAATCTTCATGAGCCCCCGCTGTCGCGGGGGCTCATGAGGATTTATCTCTTGTTAGTCCTGTGTTTATCACTACTGTCTATTTTTGGCCCCATTTACATAATGGGACGCGCACGCGAATGTAGGTAGCGATCAGTGTGTGTAGTGGTTTCAGACACTGGGGTCCTCCACCAATCAAGATGGCTTAACAACCCTGTTTTCTTCAGTCCATGTGTGTTCGTGTGTGTGTGTGTGTGTTGTGTGTGATGGTGTGTTGTGTGTGTGTGTGTGTGTGTTGCGTTGTGTGTGTGTGTGTGTGTGTGTGTGTGTGTGTGTGTGTGTGTGTGATGGTGTGTTTGTGTGTGTGTTGCGTTGTGTGTGTGTGTGTGTGTGTGTGTGTGTGTGTGTGTGTGTGTGTGTGTGTGTGTGTGTGTGTGATATTTTTGTACAAATGGATTTAACAAAATGATAATGATTGTCTTGTGTGGGAGTGGTATGAAAAACACAGATGAAACTGAAGCGATCTATTTGCTTTATCGCGCCCACCCCAAAGTTTTCGTGGATGTGAACAAAAAAACAAAAAAAATACCCCCCCCTACCCCCCCCCCCCCGTCCCCCCTTCCCCACCCCACCAAGTAAATGGGAAAAAAAAAAAAAAAAAACCGAAGAGGAAGCAAGCAGCATCACTCGTGTCGAGATCAGTTATATTGTACTTGCCCCTGGCTCTGAAGCCTTGTTCCCGCACTGCGCTACAATCATGGCGTCGGCTTCTGAATGTTCGTCTATTTCTAGCAAGAGGGGAAAAAGCCAATCTACGTACATTACTTTTTTTTTTTTAAGGATTGGAAGCAGTGTACATATTTTATTGAACCCTGTGGCAGTCGGTAGCGAATTTTGTCGCGATGATTCCTGCAGGAATCATCGCGACAAAAGCGTCCACCGACAGCCAGTGTTCAATAAAACTGAAGACCGATTAAAAAAAAAAAAAAAAAAAAAAAAAAAAAAAAATTTTGCTTCTTGACGCCGACAAAGCATCAGCTTGACAGCTGGAGAGACTGAGAGCAAGTGAAGTCTGCATGGGGTTTGAGCGGGCAGGGATCGCTGGCGGACAGCAAATCATGTCCTAGTTTGGCTAAAGACAGCAAGTGCATTGTGTGAAAAGCACAAAATCAGTGGTGTAGTTATGATAGACAACAGTTAGATCCCCTGCCCCCGCCTATCAGGCACCCAATCGCCAGCCCACAGAGAAATACGCAGGTATAGAATAAGACAATCATTTCCATCCTTAGGTTGGCTGGCGATTGGGTGCCTGATAGGCGGGGGCAGGGGATCTAACTGTTGTCTGTCCAGCGCTGTGATTCCCCTTGGTTTGAGTACTGACAATTCTGCCAGCGCTAGCCTCACCTATCGTCTGGTTTGTGAGTAGTTATGATAGTGTTCGTGTGTGCTTAGGTTTAATCTTGCTAATCTAGCGGTGTGTGAAAACGCCATAGGTTATAGGGCGTGGGGAGTGTCGAAACACCATCAGCAGGGGCGGATCAATTACCTCGAGGAGTGGGGGTGGGGGTGGGGGTGGGGGTGGTACTAACATTTCGTTTGGGACCTTCAACCCGACACCAAAGGCCTCCCCGACGCTAGACCATTATCATCTGGCAAAGGAAATGCGACATTTTTGGAATCATCGGAAACACTGAACTGTTTCCGATGATTCCAAAAATGGCGCATTTCTATTGCTCCTCAGTATAATTAAGTTGGAACGGTTTTTTGGGTACCTAATCTCTCGGTCTGTACTGTCTAAGTGAATGGCATCGGATACAGAATGTGTTATAATTCGCCACTGTCTTCGTCCACCGTCTTTTTTTTTTTTTTTTTTTTTTTTTTTTTTGTCCCGCTGCACTTTAACACGAGCTTACAGTGGTAATCAAAAGGCAGCAAGTCCATTTTGCGGAAAGCGGCCTTTTCACTGTAATGCAATACAAATCGTGCTTTTCACAAAAATAGATTTAACTTCTTTTACCAGATTGGGACCGGCAGAAAAATTGTTCGGCATTGACAGCAAGGTAACCGCAGTAGCAAAACGTCTTCGGGCCCGCTCACAGTCGGCGCCAAGCTAATCTGGCACTGCCCTTGAATTATCATGGTCGATCCATCTCCTGCAACTGGTGCATAGTCATTAGATGAAGCCTCCCAAAATTTGGGAAATACTGGGCTGAATGAGTTGTCTGCATCCACAGGACACCACCTACGTGAAACTTCTTTCTAGCTCAACCGTGTAATTTCTTATGCCCTTCCCTGCCACTGGACGCATATTTTGTTTCTGCAATCTCCGTTCATTCAGCGACCAAAACCCACAACCATCCAAGAAACATGGATGCAAATTAGTCTCAGCAAGAGACATAGATCCTCATGAGCCCCCGCAGTCGCGGGGGCTCATGAGGATCTATGTCTCTTGCAGTTGGATCGCATTCACTTTTTCTAGGCAGTCAAGGGGTTAGACCAAAACTATGAACACTTTTGGTGGCTGCAAGCACAAGAGGAATAATGATAGTACACTACGGACTGCGTCATGTATTTATTACTCTGAATCTGATTAACAACATCGATAGATGTTTTAAGTCGACATACTAGTTTTTCCTCTATTTCAAACTCAAGTGTCGTCACTGGCCGTTGGATCTGATTATATAAGTTACATCAGCTGCAATAAACACCGGGGTGATACCACGAACAATGTTCCCTTGCAAAACTGTGTAACAAAGATTAATTCTGATGCAGGCCTACTAGTGAAATAGGGACGGTGTTTCAAAGGGTACCGACCCCCCCCCCCCCCGACCCCCTCCCTCCTACACCCTCCCCTCCAGCCCAAAAGTACTTTAAAATGCTATGTAAATTTCTCTTTTTGCGAGTTCGCAGGAATGGACAACCTCGGAATCAAGTCCTCACAGAAACACGCTAATCTTTTCCAGATATCAACTACTCACACGAACATAAAGCAATAAAGCAGTTACACACACGTTAGCGCACGCACACATAAACACACACATACGCACACACACACATACACACACACACAAACTCACACACACACAAACACACACACACACACACACACACAGAAACTCACACATACACACACACACGCACACACACACACACACACACACACACACACACACACACACACACACACACACACACACACACACACACACACACAAGGAGACGGTGAAAATGTGTGTTACTGATGAGAAAAGTAAATGTTGCGAAATCATACATCTCACCCTCGACACCCCGGCCCCGGCCCCCTTCTCCCCGATACACCTCCCGCCTCCCCTCTCTATCCCCCCTCCCCACCTGCCCCCTCTGTGGTACTGCTGTGTCTAATGCATTACTGGAGTAAAAACGCCTCATGAAACGCTCTAAACCATCTTACGATTTGAATTCCTCAGAAAAAAATGTTGCATTCTCCTCTTAGAAGAAACCAACAAAATGTTTTATCCGGGGGGTAGGTCGGCTTTTGTTGTGATAAAATCCATAATTCTCACTTGCAATGAGTGATTTCGGTTGCATTTGACAGATAAATGATCCTCCTTCTCACGATATTACTCGGAATTTAAATCACTAACCGGCAAATGGGAGATATGCGTACATGAACTGGTACAAGTGATTTTTTTTTTTTTTTGTTGTTTTTTTTTTTGGGGGGAGGGGGCGTGCATGTCTTATTCATACCACACCAGCAACAGTTTTCTTTCCAAATAAAAATAATTCGCAGCATTTGGAGATATGAACGTCCTTTTAATTGGTGAAATCAGATTTACAAAGCTCCGGACGAAACGTGGGCACAACGCGTCTCACATGTAAATGTTACCTTGCAACTCTCAATTTTGGGGGTGTCGTGTTCAAAGTTTGTAACTTAAAGGTAACACAACGGGAAAAGATGAAGTTTGTTGCATTGCATCCACAAGTGTATAAGCTTGTTCGTCTTGCAAACAGAATGTTAAAATCTTCAGCCATTAGGAAGATATCGTCTCCAATACTTAATAAACAAAACAAAAAAATGTAATGCATAGTGTATCTATGCAAAGGCAAGCGCAAACGGTATGAGGAAATCCTGCCTTGAGAATGCCAGTTTCTTTTTCTCTGCAAAACCTTAGCAGAACCTCATGAGAGATCACCTTCATTCAAGACCTTGGAAAAGTGTCACCTGTCATTAAGGAACATCATTTAGGTGGTCACAGCTACAGCCGCCTAAATGATGTTCTTTAATGAGAGGTGACACTTTTTGCCCTTCAATACTTCTCGTGAGAGAGCATAATTATGTCTGTTAACTCATTCGCGGCCAGCCGCATCCGGATGCGCGGCATAAGCCGCGCATCCGGATGCGGCGGGCCGCGAATGAGTTAACAGACTCAGTTTTTCTTGCAAAACAGGAGGTTGCTCAAAACAGTTTCACCGCGTAGCGTAGAATAATTTTGTTTTTGTCGTGTGTGCTAACAAACAGCCTGCATTTAATCAATATTCATTTCAATTTTAAAGGGAATATATATCGCAAACTCGCAAAATGTCATGAGTAATCACACGCCACTGGTTCTTGTAGACACATGTGTTTTTCACGAACCATCGATTTGCATATATTTCTGACTCAAGAAGATTTACGTGTGTAGGCCCCTACAGGCCGTGAGGTCCAAAATCACAGACCACCACATATACTTATATTAGTTTTATGCGGATATAATAGTAAGATTATTTTTTAATTGAAGGCCCCAAAGTGCCATGCTTTTTCATTTAAGGATATCAAGAAAACAAAAAAACACCATCAGTAACAAAGCAACAAAATACATCAACAACACCAGCAACAGCAACCGACATTTGTGTTAATAGGAGATATTAACACACATGTCAACGTACGATTCAAAGCAATGTCTGCACAGTTTTGGAACGCATTAAATACTTAAATTTAAAAAAAAAAATTGTGTGCTTTCTGTAAAGTTTTTTTTTGTTGTTTTTTTTTTTTTTTTTGAAGCCATTGGCCATTTACGTCACAGGCTGACGTGACCTTGGTGAGTTCCTGCGCATCTCCTGTCGCCAACATCTCCCGGTCGCTGCACTTTATCGATGTTCGCAAAATTGCCTCCGCGACGCCGCTCACTGGGGGGCTATTGACCTACCCACTCCCCCCCCTCCTCCCTCCACCACCCCCATCCCCCCTTTAACTCAAGCCGCATCCACCCTTTGCCAACATCACCAACCGTCCCTTGGTGGTCGAAATCCCACCGTTAGCATCCCTCCCTTCCCCCAGTATCTGTCCTTAAAGGGACCGTACAAACGGGAAAAACACATTAACTTTCACCCACACACTATCCCTTGACGCGCTCGCTCGCTCTCTCTCTCTCTCTCTCTCCTAATTTAATCCTTCGGCTGTCGGTAGCGCTAAATGCGACCTGTTATTTTGGCAGCGCACGTATGTGCAACTGTATTGACAGAATACGAGTATGGAACACGTTTTGGTGATGACAAAAACAGGCGATGCTGGTTTGAAAAAAGAAAAAAGGTCTGATGCCATCCCGGGGGGGGGGGGGGGGGGGGGGGAAGGGGCCCAGCATCTTGTTGGCCTCTTACTGCAGAAAAGAAAATGAAACTGATCTTTTCTTAAAACTGATGCAGTTGGCATACATCCGTATAGAACCGGGCCGAATGCCGCACAGACTGAGTTACGAGGATGTATTCTCGTAACTAATGAGGTTTCGTGTGTGACGAACGACTTCCATAGCTTCCACCATAAGCACAGACACCACTCCTAACATCACCAAGAGGCATAGATCCTCACTGAGGAGCCCTGTATGGTGGAAGCTGGTTATCCGCCGTGATCGAGTTAGTTCTTGTTCGTTGCAGAGAGTCGTCTGGCATACACGTAGCCTCACCACGCCTGCTTTCAGTTCGGCACGTAATCTCTTCAGCGGATCTATAAGCCACTGCTAAAAGAACACGGCCTACTGGAACTCCGGCGATCGGCTCTGACTTTGGCGAGGCACGTTGACTTGCACAGCCACAGTAAGCGAAAAGTCGCCGGGCTGCTGCCGTCCGTAATGTTCCCGCACAGGACAGGGTCTGCAAAACTGTGAATCCTGTGACCTTACTGCATCATACCGCTCACTCCAGGATCTGCCAGTATGCTGCAGGGTTTCCCCGTATCGTTGTAAATACACAGGTCAGTCGCGCGCATGTCACTAGCCCATAGGTAGTGCTAGTGCAGGAAAAAGAATGCCACACACAGAGGACGTTTAGCTACTTGCTCAAGAAAAATAACTTTCCTGGAAAAAAAACTAAGCCTATAGCAAACACATAGTCTGAATAGCTATATTCACGATTAGTGTTTGAAAAAAAAAAAGCTTCCCTTCGACTTCTGGGTCACAATGCAAGGTAAATTTCTCCACTTTCGTCATTCAATGTTTGCTAAGCTTAGATATGGGAACATGGGAGCGCGTGGCACGGGTCACCTGCGACGGACGTGGGCCCGACCACCTTGCTTTTTTTTTTTTTTTTTCTCATTGGGCTTGCTGAAGTCCAGGTTTTTTCCCCCCACGCACTTACGCGGAATTTGATTTACTACTTACGTTTGAATGATGCCCAGAGAATGAGCAACACCAAAAGCACAGAAACAAAACGCGGCCATGGGCACACATACATGGGACGAGGTACGCGATAAGAATTACTATATGCTTTCATGTAGACGCCTTCAAGGAAGAACAACGTTGCTGATGTTTCGTTTCCTACAACTGGCACATAAGCGAGAAAAACAAGTGAAGACGATACAACGCAAGAGACATAGATCCTCATGAGCCCCCGGAATGCGGGGGCTCATAAGGATCTATGTCTCTTGCTGAGGACTAATTTGTATCCGTGTAGCTGGGTTCTCTGGCGTTGAATTAACAAAGATTTCAGAAAGAAGTATGCTGTCCGCTGGCCATAAAAGGGTTAGATAATAAAGTCCTCCTAATTTCAAGAAATCAGATTTAAATATGCTCAAGGAAGCAACTTGTGGATTTATGAACTGTGCTACCGCCACATTATACATACCGCGTTCCGAGGCTTGGTCCCTACTGAAACAACCGGTTGGTTAACTCATTCGAGATGTATATACAACTATCCGGATACGCGGCATTAATGCTACACGTCTCTAATGTGTGAACACTTGTGCATGTCCCCGTGGTTGTGTGTAACGGTTTGATTTATTTATTTATTTTTTCTCCCCCGTGATGATCCCTACAAAAATAATCGCTACAATAAGCTTTACCAACAGCCAAAGGAAACGTAAAAAAAAAATACGTTAAAACGTTGAAGGCTTATCGTATTTTGTTCACCATAAGGTGATTTTAAAGACGGGGCAGTAAATACGGTACGAACAAATTTTGACCCCAGCTGGATTCGAACCCGCAAACTTTCGGACGAAAGTCGAACGCTCTACCATTTAGCCAGCTCTCCTCAACAGCCATATTGTTACGACTACATGTAATAACATAGCTGTAGGGATAAATGACACTAGCGTTACGGATGTAAATAGCCTTTGACCCTTGATCTGACGTTGGCCATAACGCCACGAACACAATGGCGCTAATGACAGACGAGATACCGGTACTTCGCCTCCCCGCCTCTCCACCGCCCAACCCCCTCCTATGCCCGACATCAGCCCTTCCCGCTACTTCATTGTTCCACGACTACGACTGACTGCACAGAAAGGGAGCAAGCTTTAATTGGCGGTAGATACAGTTAAACCTGTCAAGGCGACCACCTGTATAAGACAAGCACCTGTCTGAGCAGACCACCCATTTTTGGTCTTATGGCCTTATTCCTGTCACATATACTTGGACGAGCCTGTGTAAAGAGACCTCCTTTGAAAGTCCCTTAAGCATGTTCTTAATTAAACGAACTTTAGTTCGCGAACTCTGACGAACTACAGTTCACGATCTCGGAAGAACCAGGTTGGTTCTTAATTGGACGATCTAAAGATACGGCGAACCTAGTTCGAAGTAGTTCACGAACCTCGGCAAACCATAGTTCGTTGTCAGAAAAGGTTCGCTCAACGTGTTGAGCAAACGAAGGCGAACCTTTTCTCCGATTGGTCAAAACTTTTACCCTCTTCTGCGTTGGAGATAAGAAGACAGTCACCGATACAAACAAATATGGCGGACGGCGATATTTCACTCGTGCGAAGAACAAGACCTATTTTTTTTTAAAATTGATTTGTGGGAGGCGCAACGCTGTTTGTGGGGTCGCTACTGCAAGGAGTACAAAAACAAACATCGTTCAAATCGCGAAGCGGCATAGCGGCAGCCATTTCGAACACCTTCGCAGACAGTAAGTACGCCGAATCAAGCACTTCAGTTACGAAAGAGAACCATGGCAAACCTGGTTTGCTGAAGTTCGCCTAGGTTCGTTCAACCTCAATTAAGAAACAAACCAAAAGATCGCCGATCTTCTCCGATCTAGGTTTGCCGATCAAAAGTTCGTCCAATTAAGAACAGCTCTTAGGTGTCCGCCTTAGATAGGTTTGATTGTATGTATGTATGTATGTATGTATGTATGTATGTATGTATGTATGTATGTATGTACATACATACATACATACATATATGTATGTATGTATGTGCATATGTATGTATGTGAGTGCGTGTGTATGTAAACAAGAGAATCTCCGATATTTCTGTAAACACAAGCTTGAAACTTGGCGAAATACTTCTTAAGTGGGTGGCTAAGAGAGCCTCCGAGCATATTGTAATTGAATTTTTTATTTAAGACATAAACAACCGTTCATAGGAAGTCGTTTGACCCAGATTAGAGTCCGTAATTTTTGACATATTTACTTGAACTTTTGTATATAGCTAGTTTTGAGAAAGACATTTGCTGAGTTCGTTGGCCAGCTTTGAAACCATTCAATTTCTTTAGTAAAAAAAATTAATTCTTTTCAGAAAAGAATTAAAACACTAAATACTTCTAGAAAAAGTCAGGCAGTGGCGGGGACGTAAAAGAAGGCAACTCCGTTACCACGCAGACACTGACATAATACTCTAAATATGACGTCATTCTCTATAGCGCGCGGCACTCTCTCTCTCTCACACAAACATGCACGCATCTCCAAAAGGAATAGATCATCATGCGCTCTCCAGGCGCATGAGGATCTATGCCTCTTGGAGATTTAGGAGCGCGCGCGCACGCACGCACTACCACTACGCACACACACATCGACGCGCTTTCAGAAGCATGCAGGTGACCCGTGTACTTAGTATATCATGTAGCTAGGTAAAGTCAACCTGCTTTCACACAAAATTATAGTAAGACTAAAATTGTACCGTGAAGTTCTAGTTTTGTCACCATTTTCTCAAGCCTGTGAAGCTAAAGTGAAACTCATATCACGTAAAATATAAAAATAATTACTTACAAACGAAAACGTACGTCATGACAAATGACGTTTGACAAATCAATGACGCGTATGTCCTGCGCCCCTTACAAAACTCACTGACGCATTGGCAGATCTGGGAGACTTTTTCAATAGGAGATAATTCAACATCAGAATCAGATCAAAGACAAAAGGTAGAGACCATTGACAGCGAGGGCAGCTCTCATAATAGAAGGGACGTTGTGGGTTATGGTTCATCCCATCATGTTTTGTAATGTCACAGCTGCCGCTGTGTGAATCAGACGACACGGTCTCCGGAAGCACGATCGCCTGGCAAGATCACCCCACGGGCCTTAACTCATTCAAGGCGCTCCGCATCAACAGCTGCGGAACTGTCTTTCGCAGCTATTGATGCGGGGCCTCTTGCCGTATGAGTTAATTTGAGCGTCCTAATGACGCCTATTTATGCGACCAATAAACCCTCTTAATAAGTAATTCGAATGGTAAGGTCCCTGAGGGGCGTTCTGAGCGGGAATAATGTCAGTATTCACACCATCATCTCGCACTTCAAATCAGTTTAGTACAGTACAGTCCCTCGCAGTGCGGCACGCGTACTTTGGCCAGGTCGTGCAGGTCACCACGCTGAAACGTAAATTTGAAATTCGCGAATTCAGTTGAAGGTTGACCTGTGCTGAAGATTACATTGGAGTTCAGCAGAAACATTAAACTGTGATTAACTAAGTCTCACTTAGAGCGGGAGGACGCGGACGCACACTGTCCACGGCATTTCTTACCCCTCAGTAACATTGGCGCTGTCTGTCTGTCTACAAGAGGCACAGATCCTTTAAGTTAACTCATTCAGTCCGACGGCCGTATTTCCAAAATTTTGGAGTCGTCATCTAATGACTATGCACCAGTTGCAGGAGATGGATCGACCATCATAATTCAAGGGCAGTGCCAGGTTAGCTTGGCGCCGACAGGCGCCAAGCTAATCTGGCACTACCCTTGAATTATCATGGTCGACCCATCTCCTGCTGTAGTGCGTCAGGGGCTGAATGGTTAAGTTAGTCCTTATAATTGACGACATACTAAAGAACTTTTATAGTCGAGAGGTTGCGAGCTGGTTACTCTTTGTTGCATGGTGCGAGTCGCTTGTAACTATATCGTGCACGTGCCGCACGCAAAAAATGAAGTTAGTGTGGTCACGTCACGTGACACGAACGGCTGCGCGGCACATAAAAGTTAATGTCCAAGGCATGCCGCATAATACCGAAGTCTCGTGTGCAGGCTAACTTGAGTATGGCATACAGTGTCGCCACCGCTAAATTCGTTCACCGCGCAACCGGCTTGTGCCGCACATTTTGAATTTCGAATGAGCAATTAAATACCCTCTTTTACCATTACGTTGCGCGAGCCGACGTAGGTCAACGTAGACCCAATGGCCTATAACGCACTGAATGACCACTGCAGAAGAGTCAGCGGCATCTTTCGAATCAACAGGGTTGTTTGTTACATTAAGGGTCGCCTGGGGTGTACTCAAGTTTCAAAGTCAAGTTTCTTGTTAGTATGGTGGACCTTAATTATTTAGTACTAGTGGCGCTAGTTTTGCCATGGTAAAAGAATACCTACGCGGACGGACGCTTCCGTATCCATGACAACCGAGATGAAGGCGTGACTGCGACAGGCATGTCTTATAATGAAAATCTGACTGACACGAAAGAGAGAGAACAATTTATTTGCCAACGGTAGAAGTTATTGGTAACAGGACCAGTTTTCGAACTTTCCGTTGCTACATCTACTACATAAATGACATAGACATGTAAACATACACATACCACACACTGACGCATGTATGCATTCGCTCACGTAGGCACGCACGCACTCACGCACGCACACGCACGCACGCTCACACACGCACACACACGCACTCAGGTACGCACGCATGCACACCACAACTCGCGCATGCACGCACGCACACACTCACACACACACATACACACCACAATTCCGCATGCACGCACGCACACACACAAACTCACACACACACACACACAGACATACACACACACACACACAAACTTACACAAGCACGCACTCAGACTCACATGCACAAATACACACACACGCTCTCGGACACGCACTCCATCCACGTACATACATAGGCGCACGCGAGAGAGAGAGAGAGAGAGAGAGAGAGAGAGAGAGAGAGAGAGAGAGAGAGAGAGAGAGAGAGAGAGAGAGAGAGAGAGATTGATTGATTGATTGATTGATTGATTGTACATTGCTTAACGTCCCGACAGCAACAAGGCTTTCTCAGGACGTGCCTGCACTGTTTGTGAAAAAAAAAAAAAAAAAAAAAACCAGAACATTGAATGTATGTCGCCAGCCGGTCAAATACATTAAATAAACCTAACACATAAATAAAGCTAAGACCATTTAGCAACACACATCCAATATCAAGAGCTACAGGCAGTGCAGACAGTAGGGAGAGTTTTAAAAAGGCAAATACAGGTGAATGGACAAAGGGTAGACAGAAACACATGCCCCAGAATAGAGAGAAAAACCCACCCTGTGGGGCTGACCAGGGTGACCCTGGGAACTAAAAAATACCTAACCCCACCCAAGTCCCCCAGGGCAGACCCGGGTGTGGGCGAGAGAGAGAGAGAGAGAGAGAGAGAGAGAGAGAGAGAGAGAGAGAGAGAGAGAGAGAGAGAGAGAGAGAGAGAGAGAGAGAGAGAGAGAGAGAGAGAGAGAGAGAGAGAGAGAGAGAGAGAGAGAGAGAGAGAGAGAGAGAGAGATGATGATGATGATGATGATGATGATGATGATGAAACGTTTTTATTCAGGATAAAAAGTTTTAGGCATAGCAATGCCTATCTTCCAAACTGTCCTGCTACTATACACATATAAAAATACATAAGACGATACAGCAAAAGATAAAATATATATAAGTACCCATACCCCCCCCCCCCACCATCAGAAAGAAAAAAAAAATAAAAAATAAAAATAAAAATAAGAGAGAGAGAGAGAAAATGAATGAATGAATGAATGAATGAATGAATGAATGAATGAAACTTTATTTCTCAAGGATGGAAACAATAGGCGCACAGGCCTCTTTTCATGTTTGTCCTTGCTAAACTACAACATTAAAAGCAACATTAAAACAATATGTCAACGGCACAAAACAAGCGGCTACACCCACAGGTCACTTGTGTTACATTCCGATACAAGTTCCAAAGTCGCTGAAGATTACACACACACACAGCAAATTGACAAGGTCTTGGCGGTGGGGGGGGGGGGGGGGGGGGGGGAGGGGTGCGATGTAAAGTGTGTTTATAGAAAGCGACTGCACACTTATGATACAGCTACTCATGTGCAGGAATTTAGTGAGCAGCCAAAACACCACGATAAAGAGAGATATTATGTAAAAGCTAACAAGTGCAAAACGGAGGACCACAGGAAATCATTGACATGACTCTTTTGGGCATATTATCTACGTTTCTTTCAAGTTTGCTCAGAGATGTATTTAAAAGCTTTCGTCCTAAACAATGGAAGATGTCTCGTTTGCTGTATATGTGGAGGAAGTGAGTTCTATAAATAGGCACCCGCGTACGAAAGGCTGGATTCTTCCAAGCTAGTCCGCTACGCCTACTAGCGGAAGAAGAAGAAGAAGAGGAGGTAGAAACATCTGCCTCCCACAGCCCCCAATCACCGCCTACCCAGGAAGCGGAGCCCGAGGAGTCTCCGGAGTCGGCATCGGAGCCGGACTTCCCACCCTCCCCGCCGCAGGTCATCTTCCCGGAACACATTACCCGGGAACGGCCGGCATCGTCTGTGGAGGAGGGGACCAGGCTCCGAGGTATAGACTTCGAAGACCTGGTGCTGCTGCTCCAGGATGCGGTGCCAGCAATTACGTCAGCTGAAGGGGATAACTACCACCGGGCACTGACAGCCGCTCGGTGGTTAGTACACACCGGGGCCATAAACGACCTCATCGCCCCGAGCCTTCAAGACACGGCGAGCCAAGCCACCACCACCACCACCACCCACCAAGATGGCGAATGTCAGGTCGCCCCCGAATTGAAATCAACAGGGACATCAGCTGCCCCCACGACCACATCGAAGAAGACAGGGACCACCGCCACCACCTCCACCAAACACAAAGGTTGCAACACCGACGCAACCCCTGTATCAACAACAGAAAGGAGCACCGAAACTGACCCTGCACCGCAACAGCCGCCACCACCACCATCAAGCAACCAGAGAACCACCACCCAACCAAACCGGCGCCGCCACCGACCACCAAAGCGGTTTAGGAATCCACGCCCGCCGCTACTCCCCACACCGCCACCACACCTCCGTTTGCCACCTCGGCACCGCCAACCACCACGCCCGTTCCAACGCACGACCCCCAAGCCGAGGCTCCACTGGCCACCACCACCACCACCCCCACTCCCCATGCCGTACATCGGCCAGCAGCAACGGTTCTTCCGGCCGCCACCACCACCGCCACCACTCCTACAACAATTTTTGGAGTGGCTGGCACACCACCACCCACCAGCCTGGCGATAGGTGACGGGCCTCCGGCCTATCACCTGCCTCCTGCACCACCAACCACCCGGCCCCGGCAACAACATCAGCCAGCGGAGCGACGGAGCGGCAGACAGAGAGACAACCTCCCCCCCCCCCTCCCTCCACAACCCCTGGCCCACCCCCCCTGGACGAAATCAGCGAAAGCTGGAAGTCCCGATCCCTTTGAAAGACTTGACTTGAAAGGCTGGATTTAAACAAGTCAATTCGGGGCCGTTCAATGACGAGACTGTTCCTCAAAGTGCTGAAGACCCTTTCGCTCTCAGTGAAAAGCTTAGCCAGGTAAAGGGGGGCTTTCCCGTTCAGTGCTTTGTGCATAAGTACGCACTTATTAAACGTAAGGTGTTGATGTAAAGGAAGGGGCCCTGTTGCCTGAAGCTTTTCCTCCAAAGTTAGAGAGGGGATTGGGAGGATCAGTTTAACTGCGTGATTGTATAGAGAATTGATCCGCTTAAGGTTAGCCTTACTACAGCCGTCCCAAATGAATAGCTGAGTAGATGCTTAGTCAATGTGAGGTTTAATGTAAGAGTTGAAAAATAGCTTTCGTGTCTTAGTATCAATGATAGATTTTAATCTTGGCAGTAAAAATAGCTTCTTTGATAATGTTTCCCTAATTGTGTTAGATGGGGCAACCAGCACAGTTGGTCATCAACAATTACCCCGAGGAGGCGATATTCCTTGACTTGCTCAATGGGAACTGAATCAAAAGAGAGGTTAAGTAAATGGGGGCGGAGCTGATGCCTTTGGCGTGTTGTGATTAGCATGCTTTTCGTTTTGGATGGATTTACAAGCATTTGATTATTTATGCACCACAGTGAAACCTCCTGAAGACTAAGCTGAAGATTGGTTGATATTTCAGGTACAGTTTTCCCGCCAGCGTGAAGAGTTGAATCATTGGCGAACATGTCACATTCGGTATTTGGATTGGATATATGAAGTGGAAGATCATTTATAAACAAACAGAAAAGTAACTGTCCTAGTATGGATCCCTGGGGCACGCCATACTCAACACGCTTTTCAGAAGAGAAGGTAGCATTGATGTACATAGTTTGAATTCTCCCTACGATATATAAACGAAAGAATGAGAGTGTCCCTGGGCTGTTATTGTTAAAGTAGCAGTCTAGTTTCTCTAATAAAATTTCGTGGTTTATAAGGTCGAATGCTTTTTTTAGGTCTAGAAAGACAGCACCAGACATTTTGTTTCTGTTGATGTTGAGCACCCAATTGTCAATCATATGAACCAAGGCAGTGTGACACGAATATTTAGGGCGAAAACCAGATTGATATTTATTCAGGAGAGACTTTTCTTCCAGGAATTCGAGAAGATGTTTGTGTACATGCTTCTCAATAGGCTTCGATAGAATAGATAATATGGATATAGGCCGAAAATTATTTGGATCAGATGTGTCTTTTGTTTTAGGTATAGGTACCACTTTAGATTTTTTGAAAGCCGCCGGAAAAATATTATTTTGAATACATAGGTTGTAAATATAGGTTAAGCTTTCCACAATGTATGGAAGAGAAAGTTCGAGGATAAACCCATTGATACCATCAATGCCAGCTGACTTTTTGTTCTTGAGACTAGAGATAAATCTGCCCACTTCATGTACAGCGATGTAGGGGATATTAAAAGCATCACCCGCGGACAGTCTTTGCTTACAAAAGTCAGTATAGTCAGAGAGAGAGAGAGAGAGAGAGAGAGAGAGAGAGAGAGAGAGAGAGAGAGAGAGAGAGAGAGAGAGAGAGAGAGAGAGGGAGAGAGAGAATGAGGGAGAGAGAGAGAGATGAATCAATCTTGTCCTTGCTACACACTACAACAAATATAACAGTAACACACACGCACACACACACGCACACACACACACAAACACACCTCATTCTCTCACGTACACCCACAGGTCAATGGCCTAACAGTACAGAAAGATACTCATATGAACAGGATATAAGACTACAGTTACATTTAGTCCCCGATGACTTTGTGCCAGTGGGACAATAAACTGGATTTAACTAACTAACTACAGTTACATATTCATATAAATGTACATACGTATCAAATCAATAGTATTATAAACAAACAAACAAACAAAAATGATATGAGACAAAAAATCAGGTTACAATCCACTCATTCAATCCATAATATACGCACACGCACGCACGCACAAACTCAGTGACACCGCTGTTCTTAGTGTAAAGGCAAATCAAGAGTCCAGATTTTGAGAAGAAAACAGGCAATGGCACAATGGGCTTATAGTCAGGGCGAGAGTTTACTGAGAGTTTGTGACCATAAAAACATGACGTTAGGTGCTCATAGCTTATGTAGGTGATGTGCTAGACGGGTCCTGAATGTTGTCAGGGATGGGGCGGCAGCAATATCTGCTGGTAATGAGTTCAACAATATGGCTCCCGAGTAAGATAGGCTCGTTTTAAATATGTCGAGGCCTAGTTTAGTTTTTTAAAAGACCTATAGGTAATGTACACATGCTGATCCCTCTTTTGTTTAGGCATCTTGCACGACCATGTACAGGTGATGGGAAAATGATCACTGACAGCTAGTGGGGGGACGCTGGTCTCTAGTACTGACTTACAGTTGTTGGTGTAGATGTGATCAATGAGTGTAGCGGATGATTGGGTTATTCTAGTAGGAGCTTGGACTAGTTGCTTCAACCCAAAAAGAGTTGTTGTCGATTGCCACGTGGGATTTGTTTTCAGTAAGTCAATGTTAAAATCACCTAACAGCAGTACATCTTTGTCAGTGTCATTCACTTTATCCATCATCTGCACAAAGTAATCATACCACTCGACAGTGGACGAAGGATTTCTATATACATAACCCATTATAATTGGCGATGAGTTATTAATTTTTACTTCTAGCCATACACACTCAATCTCAGTTGACTCCAGATCATCACGTCTGCGTACCATATGTGCAATCGAGTTACGGACATAAACAGCAATCCCTGTGTGTTTGAGGGTGTTTGGGCCACGACGAATTAAGGAAAAGTTTGGAGAGAGAGAGAGAGAGAGAGAGAGAGAGAGAGAGAGAGAGAGAGAGAGAGAGAGAGAGAGAGAGAGAGAGAGAGAGAGAGAGGAGAGAGAGAGAGAGAGAGAGAGGGAGGGAGGGAGGGAGGGAGGGAGGGAGAGAGAGAGAGAGAGAGAGAGAGAGAGAGAGAGAGAGAGAGAGAGAGAGAGAGAGAGAGAGAGAGAGAGAGAGAGAGAGAGAGATTCATTGATCTCATAGCCTTTCAAACCATAAATCTCATGAATTTCTTAGAATTTTCTGGGATTTCAAGAAATACCCGAGACAAACAGTAATTTCATGAATTTGCTGTAATTTTATGGGATTTCGTAAATATCCTGGCTTCATAACTTTGTTGTAAATACATAGTTACTATGCTTTTTTTTTTTTAAACCACACACACAAAACAACAACAAAACAAAACACTCACGGGACAGTTTGAAACACTAGTTGGCCATAATCGCGTCATCCCCAACCCGCCTTCATCCCACCCACCCATCCCTCACCCACCCACCCACCCACCAGATTCACCCTTATTCGGAATCAGTGAAATAAGTTTGACTAAAATAGTTTAAGGGTAGTGCCAGAGGCGCCAAGCTAATCTGGCACCACCCTTGAACTAAATCCATTGGTCTATATCCTTATCTGTAAGTACTATAATGTAGCTTGCATATGGCAGTTCACAGATTTGAAGCTTTTAGCCTCAGTATGATATGGGTTAAATCCTATTGCCTAATCAGATAAGGTATGATAAGACAGAAATGGCAGCTGTATGTGAATTAACAATTGTTTACTTTGCCGCTGATGCGAATGAAAAGAACCTTGTTCCTATTTTGCAGGATGAAACATCTGGCACCTTTCAACCACACAGGCCGGATTTTTAAGTCGGCAATTATGCTTAAATTATTTACGCTTAAAGGCCCACTACCGCCGTAACTGTTGAAAGATGCACTTCTCTGACAGATTGTTACGCAACGCTGCACACAGGTTCATTTAAGGAGAATCCAGTTCAGCACACGTCGTCTTTATATCAATTAACCTCATCATGACTCCACTCCGTTCATATAAATACAACGCTATCAGAACGGAAACAGCTAAAAATAGATTCACACGCTAACGGCTGCGCAGAATAAATAAATGCGATTACGCGTGTGATTTCAGTGCTGCGTGTCCAAAACTGCTGTTAAAGTTCATTAGGTGTGTCGACAAGGCATAACAAACAGATGGTGCTGAAATGCGTCTTCATATTTATGCGTAATGGTACTTTAAAATGAATTTGGCAACTCATACCGACATCTGAATAAAAACCGCGTACCAGCTGTGGGAGACTATTCTGCCATGATAGTTGAAGGGTAGTGCCAGATTAGCTTGGCGACTGGGAAGGCGCCAAGCTAAACCGGCACAACCCTTGAACTGTCATGGCCGATTCATTTCAGTCCCACTGTGTCACAGCTGACGCTTTAATTAGAGCCCGAATCAAATTCTCACATCAAAGGTGCACTCATAGCTGAAAGGTACCTAAAATAAAATGCCCCCTTCCCGAACCCTTAAAAAGAAGTGTGTGCGTTCCCCGCCGCATTTTTGACTGTTTCGTAACGATGCCACTTAACGATGTTTCACTGAGGCGGGTTAATGTAAAAGCGGCCCTGCTGTGGTATTGCATTAAACTCTTTCAAAACGTCGCTGCATAAATATATGAAATTATGCCTGACCTCCCATTATGGAAAATAAATTACTCATGCGCAGTTCGACCAATAAAATGCGAACTTTTTGCACTCGGGAGATCAGACATAATTTAACCTCTGTTTCTCTACTCTAGCCTGTGCGTAAACGAACATATCGTGGCCTTGAATGCTTGCACTCAGATGCAATGCTTCCACTAAACACAACAGAACAAATTATGATAACAACATAAATAAAACTCGTTCGCTGTTGCTCGCTGCAAAGAAAAATAAAATCAATGCCTTATTTGCGCACAGGAAATCATTCATGTGTACGTAAATCAGTCAAGTGTATTTCACCATAAAATGCACACAGCTTTTTGCACGCCATAAGATGCATCACTGTGAACAGGCAATTTAAGAAATGGTGTTAATGCATGCAGGACATAAAAGCACACGTGCAGTAAATATCGCAGCATCGAATTATTGATCAAAATGGACATGATTTAAGTTGTATTAGAAGATGCATTAATATAACAGCAGATTCGGGTCAGTTACCTGGGGTGGGGAGGGGGAGGGTTCGGAGCATTGGGGGGGGGGGGGGTCGGGGGGGGGGGGATGTACGTTGAAAGAGGCGCCAAGGGGCTAGTTCTTGCTTTCAAATGACACCACAAACAAACAAACAAACAAACAAACAAACAAATCTGGGAGGGTGTCCTAACACAGGGGGTCAAGATGCCAGACCTTGCTGTCCAATGGCAACGCACATAAAAAATCTCAAGCGCATAGATGACACCTTGACGTTAACTCATTAAGCCCTGAGAACGAAATTATCAGATTTTGGAGATATCACATGAGGTCTCCTCGCGCTGGGACCATACGGCGTTGAGGCGCGTCCCCTGGGTGGTGGATAGGGGGTCCCTCGTGAGAGGGGTGCACCGAATGAAATAAGGTGCCGTGAACCAACATGGTCTAAGGGAAGGTGACCCCGACAGAAAACCCCTGGTCCTCCTAGTAAGGGGGTTGGGCGTGGGGGTAGCTTCCCCACCCTGCAAAAAATGAAATAGCTACAAAAACGCCGACGAAAAGACTAACAGTAATTCCTTTCCTGGAGGAGGAAGGTTCTTCTACTAGAAGACTTATGACGTCCTGTGGTGAAAGCCGGAAGTCTTCGGAAGCCACAGGACCGAGCCGCCTCTCTCTATCCAGGGATACAACCATGGGCACATGGAACGTCAAGACCATGTACCAGAGCGGCAAGGCCGCCCAGATAGCAGCGGAAATGCAAAAGTACAACCTTTCCCTGCTAGGCATCAGTGAAGCCAGATGGACGCAGTCTGGCCAGAAAAGGCTGTTAAGTGGGGAGATGATTCTGTATTCAGGTCATGAAGAGGAGAATGCCCCCCATACAGAAGGAGTAGCACTCATGCTGTCACCAGTGGCACAGAGAGCGCTGATGGGCTGGGAACCTCTTGGGCCAAGAATTATAACAGCAGCCTTTAGAACCAAGAAAATGCTCAAGCTGAACGTCATCCAGTGTTATGCGCCCACCAATGACAGTGACGAGGAAGAGAAACAAGAGTTCTACGACCGACTCCAGAGTGCCGTGGACAAATGTGCGGAGCGAGACATCACCATCGTCATGGGCGATTTTAATGCCAAAATAGGGGAGGACAACACCGGATACGAAGAGGTGATGGGGAGACAGGGACTAGGCTTGGAGATGAGTGAGAACGGGGAGAGGTTTGTAGACTTTTGTGCTCTAAACCGACTTGTCATTGGAGGCAGCATCTTCCCACACAGAAGAATACACAAAGCAACTTGGGTCTCACCTGACCATACAACAGAGAACCAAATAGACCATATCTGCATTAGCAAGAAATTTAGAAGATCCCTTCAAGATGTTCGAGTGAGGAGGGGAGCAGATGTCGCCTCAGACCACCATCTGCTTACCTTAAGAATGAAGCTCAAGCTAAAGAAAAGCCGCACAGAGACAACAAGAAGACAGCGCTATAATGTAGGCCTCCTGAGAGAAACTGGAGTTAGAGAAGAGTTCAAACTGGTGCTGTCCAACCGATTTCAAGTGCTACAGGAGCTAGTAAATGAAGAGGAGGCGGTCACCACAGAGCAGCAGTGGAAGGCAGTTAGAGAGGCGCTGAACTCAACCTGCAAAGACACTGTAGGGTTCAGGAAACACCACCACAAGGACTGGCTGTCGGCACAGACCTTGAAGAAGATAGAAGCGAGGAAGCAGAAGAAAGCAGCGGTCAACAACAGTCGCACGAGAGCAGCCAAAGTAAGGGCACAGGGGGAATACTCGGAAGGCAACCGCGAGGTGAAGAGGAGTATCAGGGCAGACAAGAGGGCCTACACAGACAGCCTGGCAGCAGAGGCAGAAAAGGCAGCAGGCAGCGGCAACATGAAACAGCTCTACGACATTACCAGAAGATTGTCGGGTAAGTATGGCCATACAGAAAGACCAGTAAAAGACAAAGAAGGCAAGCCTATTGCAGACAGAGCAGACCAACTCGACAGATGGGCCGAGTATTTTGAAGAGTTACTGAACAGACCTAGCCCACCCGACCCCCCAGACATCCAGCCGGCAGAGACCGACCTACCCATCAGCTGTGACAGACCCAGCCGGGAAGAGATCAGAAAAGCAGTGGCATTTTTGAAGAATGGCAAAGCAGCAGGGCCAGATGGCATCCCAGCGGAGTCTCTGAAAGCAGACCTAGAGACAACAGTTGAGATGCTGTACCCACTGTTTGGAAAGATCTGGGAAGAGGAGGTGATGCCAGCTGACTGGAAGGAGGGGTACCTAATCAAGCTTCCCAAGAAAGGCGACCTCAGCAAGTGTTCCAACTACAGAGGAATCACCTTGCTGTCAGTACCAGGAAAGGTCTTCAACAGGATCATCCTAGAGAGAATGAAGAGCTCCGTTGACCCCCAGCTGAGAGACCAGCAAGCAGGATTCAGGAAGAATCGATCATGTACAGACCAGATCGCCACTCTCCGCATCATCGTGGAACAGTCTCTGGAGTGGAGCTCCCCGCTGTACGTCAACTTTGTGGATTATGAAAAAGCATTTGACAGCGTGGACCGAGAGACTCTGTGGAAACTCCTACGACACTACGGTGTACCCACAAAGCTCGTCCGCCTGATCAAGAGCAGCTATGATGGCATGACATGTCGCGTGATCCACGAAGGGCAGTTCACCAGAGAGCTCCAGGTCAGAACTGGTGTCAGGCAGGGGTGTCTGCTGTCTCCGTTCCTCTTCCTACTGGCCATAGACTGGGTCATGAAGATGACCACAGAGCACAGACGAAGTGGAATACAGTGGACACTGTGGACACAGCTGGACGACCTCGATTTTGCAGACGACTTGGCATTACTGTCCCACACTCATCAACAAATGCAGGACAAGACCACGAGGCTTGCTGACATCTCGTCCCAAGTGGGCCTCACCATTCACAAACAGAAAACAAAGACAATGAGGCTGAACGCAACCAGGGAAGAACCAGTCTTGCTTGCTGGCACCCCGTTGGAGGAGGTGGAGTCCTTCACCTATCTCGGGAGCATCATAGACCAAAAAGGCGGCACTGATGCAGATGTCAGAGCACGAATCGGTAAAGCCAGAGCAGCCTTTCTCCAGTTGAAAAAAAGTGTGGAGTTCCAGAGAGCTGTCACAACACACCAAAGTCCGGATTTTCAACTCCAATGTAAAAGCAGTTCTCCTATATGGAGCAGAGACATGGAGATTGACAAAAACCACAGTCAACAGAGTACAGACCTTCATGAACAGTTGCCTTAGAAGAATTTTGAAAATCCACTGGCCAGAGAAGATCAGCAACGTCAGACTCTGGGAGAGAACAGAGCAGATAACAGCAGAGAATGAAACTGGGCGAAGAAGATGGGGATGGATCGGTCACAGTCTGAGAAAGCCAGCTTCCAGTATCACTAGGCAGGCATTGTCATGGAACCCCCAGGGAAAGAGGAAAAGAGGTAGGCCGAGAAACTCCTGGCGTCGAGACCTCCAAGCAGACATCAAGAGACTGGGAACCACCTGGAGTAGAATCGAAGGAGAAGCACAGGACAGGAGTTGCTGGAGGTCTCTCGTCGACGGCCTATACCCGGGTAGGGGTGACAGGCGTAAGTAAGTAAGTAAGTACATGAGGTCTGTGTCACAGTTCTGGAGAAACATCGACCATGATATTTCAAGGGTGGTGTCGAAACAGCTTGGCGCCTAGAGGCGCCAAGCTATTCTGACACCACCCTTGAAATATCATGGTCGATCCATATCCTGTTTTAACATGTCCTGAGGGCTTTATGGATTAGCTGAACTAATTAAATACACGAACCGAGGTGATCGTTTTCAGGAATAAACATTCATAGTCTTATAGTTGCTATACAGCTCAACCACCACGGTATAATTAGTCTGAGGATGTAAATGCGGCCAAAAACATTCCCAGCAAGAGGCATAGATTCTATGAGCCCCTACAAAGCAGGGCTCATGAGAATCTATGCCTCTTGCAGCTGAAAAAAAAAAAAAAAAAAAAACAACCCACAAAGAACTGTTAACACGGCTAACCGGAAACTGATGTTCGGGATTATAAGGGGGAAAAGCAGCATGTTTTCCTGTTCGACAATAGACGTGAGGAATTAGCGTAAGGTGCGAAGACTTGAGCTGGGCGAATCTTACGAACGTTGACCCTGTTTACGAGCTTGCCTGTGATTTTGGACCTTGCGGCCTATGACCGTAAGGTCCAAAATCACAGACCAGCACACATTCGTGACTAGCTTCCAAGGGCAATAGACCCACAAGGTCGAGTCCGTTTGCTGTTCCATTACACACAGAGACGTAAGGTGAATGCAAGATCTCCCGTTGTGTATGGGAAAGCAAGCTTGTCTATTTTTGAGAAAAGCGAGATTTGTATTGCATAACAATGGAAATCTCGCTGTCCTCAAATGGACAAACGTTCTCAGATGTTCACACACGGACATATTGGCTATTAGACATAGTGGCGCCAGCAGCAGAGATGCACGAACCCTGAGGTCAAGCTAGCAACATTTCTGACATAATTATTACGCCGTACGTAAGGTCGATCTCTCTTCCGCCTTTTTAGAGGACAACTCCAAAGTCAGGGAATTTCGCTGGATCTGTGTGTGTTTATCTAAGATCAGAGACATATACATATAACAGTATCTCTGTCTACGATGTAGCACTGGCCAGATTAACTGCTACTGATAATAATATTTTTCGCAAAAATATCATTTCATTTCATTTCAGTTTTAACCCATTCAGCCCTGCAGCAGGAGATGGGTCGGCCATGATAATTCAAGGGTAGTGCCAGATTAGCTTGGCGCCCGACGGGCGCCAAGCTAATCCAGCACTGCCCTTGAATTATCATGGTCGATCCATCTCCTCCAACTGGTGCATAGTCATTAGATGACGCCTACAAAATTTGGAAAAAACTTGCGTCGGGCTAAATGAGTTAAAATTGAACATCTAAATTCAATTTAGTTGATTTTAATTTTGTAACGGCGATTGTTGTGACACAAAAGGCCAATTTCTAAAAATTTCTTTGCTGGTTGTATTGTATGACTAAGGATGAAAAATATTGTCGAGTATACTAAGCAAAAGAGCAGTGATATGACAAACGATGTACATGTAAATAGTTCTTCTTATTCATTTAAAGCGATCTGGTCCAGGCAATACGGGGTAAATATATAGTTCGCAATATTATTATGTAGAATATAATCTCATTCTTTTTTAAGCCTTCCAAGTGCACGAAACATAAAATCGGACGCACCCCTTACAACTGCACGAGACATTAATTTACATCATTTTTTTCCATCTGCAAGAGACATATATTCACATGAGCCCCTGATGTCGCAAGGGCACATGTAAATCTATGTCTCTTGCTGGCCAGTATTGGTTCTTGGGCAGCTGTTATTCAAATGGCTTCTGCAGGGGGTTTAGTGCCAGGCTGCATGAGGAAGTGTTATTTTCAAACCGGCTGGAGCAATTCCGCTTTCAGCTGCAGCTTGTTTGCCTTTGAGCGTATTTCTGAGTTGGAGTGCCCGATTTATTCAACGCACACACGCACGCACGCGCACGCGCACGCGCACACGCACACGCACACACACACACACACACACACACACACACACACATTTCCATCTGCCTCGTCAACGACAACTTCATACCACTTTCTTTACCAGTTCACTGAAGAGAAAAACTGAACACCACTCAACTGCAAGAGGCATAGATCCTCATGAGCCCCCGCAGTTGCGGGGGCTCATGAGGATTGCCTCTTGCTGAAATCGCTTTGTTTTGATCCGCGTTCCATCCCCTAGCGGGGGTGTTCTATCACGTTGAACTTCAAATAATTTCAAAACACCAATTTTTGCGTCCACAGGCAGAGAAGGGGAGCAGAATCCAAGTGTCGTTTACTTTCAGAATCGTCTGCCTGCAGCTCTGTACACTTGATTGACTAGAATTATTCAGCTACAGTAGTGGACCCAATTGCGGAAGATTTTCTCGAGCTGAGAAATATTCAAATATGGCCGATCTTTCTCGGTCAGTAAGAGGCGTAGATTCTCATGAGCCCCTGCTGCTGCAGGAGCTCATGGGTAATCTGCGCCTCTTGTGTAAAGGGATGAATGGGATGAGTCATTATCAGCTGTCACTGGAAAGAGGTTTGTTTTTTTATGCATTAAGACCACCAGGGGGAAAAAATCCTTTGACGTCCGTTTAAAGGCCCACTACCGTCGTAACTATTTAAAGATACACTTCTGATGTTTACGAAACGATACTTACAGGTCTAGCTATTATTCACTTAGGCACAGGAGATTCACGCTCAACACACGTCGTCTTAACCCCTTAACTGCAAGGCGGACGCTAACCCGCTGCAAGAGACATAAATCCTCATGAGCCCCCGCATCGCGGGGGCTCATGAGGATTTATATCTCTTGTTGGTCCTATGTTCTTCATGCATATTTCTGGTCCCAGTTAGTTTGTGTTCATTACACGAATGACGATCCGTGTGCAGTGGTCTCTGACGTTAAAATCCGCGATCATTGGCAGCGAATGGGTTTAGTATCAAGTAACCTGACAATGACTCCACTCCGTTACAAACACTGTATGTTCGAGCAGCAGCTAAAACTAGACTGATACATTAACGGCTGCGCATAAGGGGGAAAAAAGTGTGATTACGCGTGTTCGTTTGCTGCGTGTCCAAACTGCCGTAGATTTTCAGTAGTTGCGACGACAAGCCATAACAAAAATGATGCTCAAACTTGCCTTCAGTTTTACTCGTAATGGTACTTTAAATTCGAGGCAAAGGTGCATTACACCATCACGTGCAGGCACGAGATACCCTGCCCTGTGAAGGCAAAAGGCGACAAGTCCTTTTTTTGTGATGAACGCCATTTTCCTTGCATTACAGTGCAAATATCGCTTTTCACTATAACGCCACCACACTCCCCACCCTAAGCTGACAGTCGTAATGTATTATTTGTGGTACGTGAGTCATTGTCAAAAGCGTGCGCATGCGTGCGCGAGTTGTGAGTGCGCGCTTAGAGTTATAATTATTATAAATACCGTTATTATTATTATTATTATTATTATTATTATTATTATTATTATTATTATTATTATTTTATTCACACACAAACATGATTTACTGTTCTCTTGCTTTCAGACCTATGGCAGTACTAATCCATCAGCCAGTCTCCTTCAGTCACGAGTCTTTTCGGTTTTAGGGGCTCATGCAAATTAATGCATCGTGCTGTTCGAAATCGCGTCTAGGCGCTCCTCAAATTTAGTGTGTTATTCCAACATTAAGTTAACGCATTCAAGGTACCCCGATTGAATAGCTGCGGAAGTGTATAGCGTTGCCTCCGCCGGCACCGCTATACGACACTTCCGCAGCTATTCAATCGGGGCGCCTTGAATGAGTTCAACGGAAAACAGCGTGTAAAAGGTGGGTAACCCCGCATTCGATGCAGCCCCAAGTACGTGTACATGTCACAGCATTGAGGAAACAGCATTGAGCCAGCAAGAGACATTCTTAGCATCGACCAGGCTCAGGAGAATATAAGTATGTCTAAGCAAAAGGTCCTCGGACTGACATGGGCCCGAGGAACTTTCTTTAATACCAGGCGTCACCTGTTGCGCGCTTTTACGTGTGATTCATTTCTCATTTCGTTTCCACGGGATCAGCACGAGGTAAGCAAGCAAGCTCACGATGCATTCTACAGAATCATAGCAACATAGAGGTATTTTGAGTCAGCAATAGACATAGATTCTCATAAGCCCCCAGCACTCAAAAGGAGGGGTTTGGGGGTCCACGCCTCTGGGAGATGTTGAGAGTTCTGCCTGTGCATATGGTACTGGCGAGTTACCCACCGTGGCGTGGACATTAGCCTTATTAGACAAGCCAAGCCGTGTTTGTATTGACGTCTCTTGGCTTGACTTCGCGAACGAAGATTTTATAGGAGTTGCCCACGACGTCTGCAGGCTTGTTCGTGGCTGCGGAGGCCAATCCGAGACAGGCAGGTTCGACCGCAGTGGCTGCAGGGGAAGGTATGGCCAGGGTTCTGAGCTGCGGCATCTCTGTTTTTTCTCCTGAGCCGCTTGTCCTTAAGGCTAGCTCTGTGAGAGTCCTCAAAGGAGACAGCTGCCTTGTAAATGGTGGAGCGCCAGGTGTCACGGTCCGCAGCAAGCGAAGACCACTGGTGGTGGTCGATTTGGCAGGCACTAAGTGACTTCTTGAGACAGTCTTTGTATCTCTTCTTTGGTGCCCCTCTGTCACGGTGTCCAGTAGCAAGCTCGCCGAACAGGGTGATCTTTGGTAGGCGATGATCCTCCATCCTGGAGACATGCCCCGCCCAGCGGATCTGTGTCCGCAGCAGCAAAGCCTCGATGCTCACAGTTTCAGCCTGTTCAAGGACCTCGACGTTGGTGACATAGTCACTCCAGTGAATGCCCAGGATGGTACGCAGGCAGCGCTGGTGGAAGCGTTCGAGGAGTCGTAGTTGGCTGCGGTAGAGGGCCCAGGACTCGGAACCATACAGCAGGGTGGTGAGGACCACAGCTCTGTACACGCTGATCTTGGTGCCTGTTTTCAGCTGTTGATTGTGCCACACCCGCTTGAAAAGTCGCCCGAAAGCGCTGTTCGCTTTTGCCAGCCTGCTGTCAAGCTCCTTGTCCAGCTTGGCGTCCGACGTGATAATGCAGCCAAGGTAAGTAAACTGGTGCACTGACTTTAGTTCAGACTCGCCAATGGAGATGTGAGGAGGGCGATACACTGTCTTGGGTGCCGGCTGATGGAGGACCTCTGTCTTTTTCAGACTGACCTCGAGTCCAAAGAGCTGGGCAGCATCTGCGAAGCAAGACGTGATGCGCTGCAGGGCTCTCTCTGTGTGTGCAACGAGGGCAGCATCATCAGCAAAAAGCAGCTCACGAATCAGTTGGTCTAGGGTTTTCGTGTGGGCCTGCAGTCGTCTGAGGTTGAACAGGCTGCCATCGAGACGATACCTGATGTACACTGCATCGTCATCATCGAGGTCCACTGTGGCCTGCTTCAACATCATGCTAAAAAAGATGGTGAAGAGGGTTGGTGCCAGCACGCAGCCCTGCTTTACGCCGTTGAGAATAGGGAATGGTTCTGAGAGGTCATTGTTGAGTCTGACCTGGCCTTGCTGGTCCTCGTGTAGCTGGACAATCATGTTGAGGAACTTTGGGGGACAGCCAAGTCGCTCCAGGATCTGCCACATGCCTTGCCTGCTCACAGTGTCGAACGCTTTTGTTAGGTCGACAAATGTTACGTACAGCCCTTTGTTCTGCTCGCGGCACTTCTCCTGTAGCTGTCTCAGCACAAAGACCATATCGGTGGTGGTCCTGTTTGCTCTGAAGCCACACTGGCCCTCTGGGAGTTGGTCTTCAGCGATGGCAGGTACCAGCCGATTCAGGAGCAGCCTTGCAAGGATTTTCCCAGCAATGGACAGCAGGGTAATTCCCCGATAGTTGGAACAGTCAGACTTCTCGCCTTTGTTCTTGTACAGGGTGATAACGACTGCATCAGGGAGATCTTTTGGTAGTGTTCCTTCCTCCCAGCAGCAAAGAAAGAGGTCATGGAGCTTGTTGTGCAGTGCTGTGCCTCCATGTTTCCAGACCTCTGGCGGTATTCCATCAATGCCTGCTGCTTTGCCACTCTTGAGCTGGTGGATGGCTGTGAGGGTCTCTTCAGCGGTGGGCGGTTCGTCCAATTCAATCTTTACTGGGAGGTGTGGGATTTGTAGGACGACTGCTTCTTGAACAGTGCGCTCAGCGCTGAAGAGGCTCTGAAAGTATTCCGACCAGCGGTTCAAGATGGAGGTATTATCTGTGAGGAGTGCCTGGCCATTCGCGCTTCGCAGGGGACTTTGTACCAGGTGCCTGGGGCCATACACTGCTTTCAGTGCTTCGTAGAAGCCCCTGTAGTCACCATTGTCAGCACAAAGCTGGGTCCTCTGTGCAAGTCTGGTCCACCACTCATTCTGGAGATCTCTGAGCTTGCGCTGGAGACTGCTGCAGACGAGGCGGAAGGCAGACTTCTTCACAGGGCAGGAAGGCTGGGCTAGGTGGGCCTGATGGGCGGCTCTTTTTTTTGCTAGGTGTTCCTGGATCTCTAAATCGTTTTCGTCAAACCAGTCTTTGTTCTTCTTTCTGGCGAAACCCAAGACTTCTGCAGAGGATTTTGCAATAGCAGTTTTCAGTTGTTCCCAAAGTGTTTCAGGGGAGGAGTCTACTGGGTCCGCTGTGTCTTTGAGCCTGCGCTGTAAATCTGTCTGAAAGGCAGCTTTCACATCGTCACGCTGAAGGCTGGCAACATCAAGCTTTTTCTTGGGGGGCCCCCATTTCTTGGGTTTTGGCTTGAAGTGGAGCCTGAGTTTGCAGCGGACAAGGCGGTGGTCAGTGTGGCACTCTGCGCTGGGCATCACTCTGGTGAGGAGGACGTCACTGCGGTCCCTCTGACGCACTAGGACATAGTCGATAAGGTGCCAGTGTTTGGAGCGAGGATGCATCCAGGTGGTCTTTCGACTGTCCTTTTGCTGAAAAGTAGTATTGGTGATGACCAGTTGCTGCTCCGCACAGAACTCCAACAGTAGGCGGCCATTGTCATTGCAGTTCCCAACGCCATGCTTGCCGAGGACTCCTTTCCAAGCTTCAGAGTCCTGGCCCACTCTGGCGTTGAAGTCGCCAAGGATGATGACTTTGTCGTCTGCAGGGGTACTCTGTAGGAGGCTGCGCAGGTCAGTGTAAAACTTGTCCTTTTCAGCAGGCTCTGCCAGGAGGGTTGGGGAGTACACACTGAGAAGGGTGACGTGCTGCTGGTGTCTCAGTGGGAGGCGCATGGACATGATGCGGTCTGAGTGGCCCGTTGGTAGGTTTTCCAGCTTAGTCGCAATGAATGTCTTGACCATGAAACCCACGCCTGAAAGCCGTCTTTCTGATGCAGGCCTGCCTGACCAGTAGAGGGTGTACCCAGCACCAAGTTCTTGGAGGCTGCCTTCGTCCGGAAGGCGTACTTCGCTGAGCGCGGCGATGTCGATGTTTAACCTCCGCAATTCATGGGCAATGAGGGCGGAGCGACGTTCAGGGCGTCCGCTGTCTGCTTTGTCGAGCATGGTTCGGACGTTCCAGCATGCTACGTTGAGTCCGGTCGTGGTCGTCATGAGAGTGGATCCGTTATTCTTTCTTGTTTTTTGACCGCAGGAGAAGATGCCCGTTGACCGCGGCTAGCCAACTGGGGTTGCGAGGGGACGAGCTTTGGTTAGGCCACCTTTTCTAGGCCCCTCTCCGTGTGGAGCAAGCAGTGCTGTCCCTAGAGAAGGCTGCTTGGTCGTTCAGGGTGTGCCGAGTGATGTTGTCATCCCCAGGTCAACATCAGGCGACCAATATCCTGAACCGCCTGCATGCAGGTTTGAGACTGCGGCTTCCAGTGACATCTTTCACCTGCCGTTTCGCCCCTCGCCCGTCGCTACAGGACTTGGAATGGTCAGTGTCATGGTCCGTGGACGTTTCCTAAAGCCTGCGCGGTGGAGCTTTTTGGTGGAGTGCAGTGTGCGCAGTACTGGCCCCACCCTTTAAACCCTTGGTTCATCTGCCATGGCCTAGCGAGCTGGGACGATGGCATCGAGGTCCTCGGGTCGTAGGTTTTATATCAGACTGTCCTTGTCCTAGTCTCTGGCTCAAAAGCCTTCCCCGGAGACACGGGGGCTTTGATGTCAGGGGTTTCCTCCCTTAGCCTTTCCGCAGCCAAGCGGCCAGGCCTGCAAGGCAGCAGGCGACTCGTGGAGGGCGGGGTCGTCTATGTCCCGTGCAGATGTGAACATCTGCCCACTGCCCACATATTTAGTGTGTTATTCCAACATTAAGTTAACGTATTAAGTTGTATTGACGTAATCATAAGCTAGATCACGTGCAGTACATCTAGAAACAGAAGTGTAACGGAAACCAAAGCACTCAAGTCCAATCAGTGCGTGATCATTATTGCCCTAACGTGCTCTAGCTGTCACACAAGATGAAAAGATGAGAAGGACGGGCCGAGGGTGGGGTGGGGGGAAAGTCTTTGAGGTTTTGCTGTCACGGCATACTAACATGCAATTCTTCGACAAAACCCGAATCACAAACAATCCGATTTGAGAAGTCGCGATGCTATGAGATTGTTTCACGAGTTATGGCGAATATCTCACTGAAAAAACAACAACAACAACTGAAAACAAAAAGACAACATTTACCTGGCACAACGTAACATGCATCCCTTTGGCTGTCGGTAGCGCTGTTTATCGAGGTCATTCCTGTAGAAATCAAACCCAGGTAGGGCCAACCCTTGTTTAGGCCCTTTTAAAATTACCTACGTTGTGGCAAAAGACGTTACACATAAAACGTTTAACGTTTTGAGTTTAACCAGTTTAACCCAATGCCGTATTTCCTAAATTTTGTATGTGTCACCTGACGAATATGTACCAGTCGCTGGAGAAGGATCGGCCATGATAATTTAAGGGCAGTGCCAGATAAGCTTGGCGCCTAAATAATCTGGCGCTACCTTTGAAATCATAGTCGATCCATTTAGTGCTGTAATGCATCGGGGCAATATGGGTTAACGACTTTTTCCACAACAAAGGTTCTCTCTCTCTCTCTCTCTCTCTCTCTCTCTCTCTCTCTCTCTCTCTCTCTCTCTCTCTCTCTCTCTCTCTCTCTCTCTCTCTCTCTCTCTCTCCTTCTAACTGCGACAATAGGACAAGGACTGACCTTGGTGACCCCGCGCTCCGTTTCCACCTTGTGGTGCCATAGGAGCTCCTCCAGCCGGACCATGCTGCTGTTTTTGCGCGCCCCGAAGGTCAGCTTGCGCGACTTGTGCATGATGCAGGCGTAGCAGAAGATCACCACGGTGACGTGCACCACGTAGCACACTATCACAGTCATCACGATGTAGGACTTTTCCAGGAAGGTGTCGCCCGCCCACCGGATGGTGCAGGACGTCAGGAACGGCTCAGGCTCGTAGCTGTTCCACCCGAACAAGGGCAAGACCGTCCACAGCAGCGAGTGCGTCCAGCACGCGATCAGCACAGGCCGCGCCGTCTGCGACCTTAGTAGATGGTCTGAAACGGGTGAGGAAAAGGGAGATGGTGGTGAAGAGTTTAACTGATTGGAGACGTGCCGTATATGGATACGCGGGGAATCGCCGCGTATCCGTATACCAAGCGTCTGCAATGAGTTAACTCTTTCGAGACGTGAAGCATTCGGATACGCGGCTTTATGCCGCGGTATCCGGATGCGGCACGTCTTGAATGAGTTAACCACTACCCTGCCACTACATGTAGAAGAGAAGGAAAGGAAGCAGGCTTAGCCTCTTTGCTGAAATGGTCACAGACTGTGTTGTGAACTTTACTGTAAAAACCCTTCACTGAAATGGCCACAAACTGTGTTATGAAATACTCACAAACCAGATAGGTGATGCTAGCGCTGGTAGAACTGTACACATACCAAGGGGGCAGAGGATCTAACTGTTTGTCTGCTCAGCGCTGGGTAATTCCCCTTCTTCCAGAACTAGACTCACCTATCTGGTTTGTGAGTATTCTATAACTCGAAGCAAAATTTGTATCGCTACATTGTTGTGTATTGTCTTGTGCATCTCCTGTGGGAAATCAGGGTATTTACCCCACCACATTCTGTAGTGCACCTTCTTGTTTGTGTATGTGTGTTTCTCCTGCCTACTTTCAAAGTTCCATAAAAAAGACATGGGTTATTGGCTTCACATGATGCATCTTTTTAGGGATGTATATGATCGTCTTGTTCTATACCTGCGTATTTGTCTGTGGGCTGGCGATTGGGTGCCTGATAGGCGGGGCAGGGGATCTCAGTAACTGTTTGTCTGTCCAGCGCTGAGTAATTCCCCTTGGTATGTGTTATGAAATGACTGTAAAAACTCTTCACTGAAATGGCCACAAACTGTGTTATGAACTGACTGTAAAAACCCGTCACTGAAATGGCCACACACTGTGTTATGAACTGACTGTAAAAACCCTTCACTGAAATGGCCACAAACTGTGTTATGAACTGACTGCGAAAACCCCTTCACTGAAATGGCCACAAACTGTGTTACGAACTGACTGTGAAAACTCTTCACTGAAATGGCCACACACTGTGTTATGAACTAAATGTAAATTTATGACAGAAGAGCAGTTTTTGTTGTTGTATTTAAATAAAAAATTGTTTTGCAAGTCTGTTCAATCTGAATTTACCAACAGCAGAATATCGATAAATTAACCCCCTTTCCTGCCAAACATATGACACATATCTTGTTTCTAAAAACGTTGTTCTTTCAAGAACTATAATCCACAACCGTCCAAGGAACGTGAATACAAATCGGTTTCATCAACAGGCATAGATCCTCATGAGTCCCCGCAGTAGCGGAGGTTCATGATGATATATGCCTCTTGCAGCTAGATCGCGTTCATTCTCCTCGGCAGTGAAGGGATTCAATTTTTTTTATTTGTAATTTTTTTTTAACCAACGCCAAAATCACCATCCATCCAAAGAAAACGCGATTAGAGTAGAACCGGCAAGTCATTGAGTTCATGATGATCTATGCCTATTGCAGTAGTATGATGTTCAGTTTTTATCGGCAGAGAAACTGTACATCCAGCGCGAGTAATTGTAATACATCAAGGAAAATCTCACTTTCAAAAATGAGCTTAGTATCTTTTGACTTCAACGGAGCAGTCTTGTTTCACTACAAGACATTCTACACTGTATGTCAAAACATAATAATAATAATAATAATAATAATAATAATAATAATAATAATGTCAATTTCTATAGCGTCTAATCACCATAAGCGCCCTAGGCGCTTTACATGTTACACTAAAAAATACTAAGACATGTATACCGAAAACAAAATGACAAAAATTACAACTGAAAACAACTTAATGGGATACACACACATACACACACACACACACACACACACACACACACACACACACACACACACATATATACACACACACACACACATACACACACACACACACACACACACGCACGCACACACACACACACACACACACTCACATAAAAACACACACACACACAAACACACACACACACACACACGCACGCACGCACACGCACACACACACACACACACACACACACACACACAAATACACACACACCGTCACACACACACACACACACACACACACACACACACACACACACACACACAAACACACACACACACAGGGCCAAAGTACGAGAAAACACGATGGCCCTGGGTTTTCTTTTTAGGTCTGGGGGTGAAAAAATGCGGGTGTCTAAAGCAGAGCATAGTAAAAACATATGCTGAAAAACAGGCCTGATGATGTCTATTGTGTAGTCTGAAGCGAGTAATCTGAGAGAAGTCCTGTAACTAATGTCACTTTTCTGCTAATAGATGATTACGTTTCCGCAGTCTTGATTCGTTCTGCATGAAAGATCTCCGTCAAAAGAACATGGACATAAATTCATTTTAACAAGAGGCGTAGTTCCTCATGAGCCCCCGCAACTGCGGGGGCTCATGAAGATCTATACCGCTTGCAGTTGGAAGTTGTTTAAATTTTCTCGGCAGTGAAGGGTTTGGCATTAGTTTTCTAAGTGGGGTTTATAGTGTTAACCTCTTTGTGCGTGCATCACCGGTACTGTAAACAGTACCGGTTGCTGCATACACAAGGGGTTAAACAGTACTTGTATGCACAAGGAGGTTAAGTGCTAATGAGGACCGAACTGAACAGAAAATATCAGGTGCCGGTCAATCTCATCGATTGGTGCGCATGTTTGCAACTGAAGACACAGGGAAAAACTAATTTCACCGATGAAAAAGCAATCACAGTATTGGTGCTTACTACATGTTAAAACGAAAGCATGAAAACAACGGGCAAAGACCGTAGTAGAGTAATTATGCTGTTTGTGTGCTCCGTGGCGAAGGAATGTTTCTATGTCAAATCGTACAAACCAAAAGGGGCCGGGGGGGGGGGGGGAGGGGTTGGGGGGGGGGGATCAAGTATGTATAATATTGCCAAAATTACACTTTTGACTATATTTCTAACAAATTGCAAGCTTTTCTCGACCATGTGTCTCAATTCACATAATTATGGTGATAAAGGTTGTGTGGTTTCCATCTCACTTTTGACTGTTTTGATGCGATGCCATATAAAGAAAGATCAGCCACTGATTTGGTGACCAACTTCAATGTATGAAGAAACTGCCACTTGTTAGGGATTTGCGCAAAAAGACGATGATAATGATATAGAGACTTGACATTTTCCTATTTCTGCCGACACTGCAGGGAAGTTGCTGAAGGCTGGGGAGGAGGTTGGGGGGAGAAATAGGGGGTGGGAGGACGATGCATGATCAAGTCATAGCTGCCGCCACCCACCGTCCACCCCCCCCCCCTCCCGCCTTGGCCCCCCCCCCCTACTTTCCAAATGCACCGCGTTCCTTAGCCACTGTCTAATCGATTGCTTTGGCCCCTTGAGATGAGCTGCAATGTGACCGACGTGGCATTACAACCCTTTGCGTGTCGGTAGCGGTTTTAGTCGCGATGATTCCTGCAGGAATCATCGCGACTAAAACCGCTACCGACACGCAACGCGTTCAAATCTTGTTTGTGTTGTGCTGGTCAGAGTGCTCTTTGGCCCTACCGCTCGGGGGCTTCAGGCCCAAAATGACACACCCTCACACACATAAAAATACGCGCATACCCATCATGGATGGTAGAATGGCCATGACGATCAAATGGACGGCCAGCTTCGCTGATAAACTCCACACCAATATCTGAGTCGCTTTACGCTGGCCTGGATCTTACAAGCTCAACACTCCATCTCAGTCACAAGCAGCCACCTCGTCAATCGAGTGAGTGCAACACTGGCTAAAAGCCAGTATGTCTGTTTTATGAGAAAAACGTGATTTTAATTATTGCGCAATGAAATCTCGCTTTTCTCAAAAATGGACATACTGGATTTTTGACAAATGACGGCAGACATAATATATTATAAGTTATTGGTCGCAGGAGTTTGTTACACGGACCCTTGTAGGCCTGAGGAAGGTCAAAGGAACCATTGTACTCCGAAGGCCGAAGGCCTGAGAGGCACAATGGTTCCTTTGACCTTCCGAAGGCCTACAAGGGTCCGTGCAGCAAGCTCCTGCTACCAATAACGGATTTGTTTTCATTCCTCCACTATTTTCGTAAAAGAAATCAAAAATAAATCTTCCCGACCTGGATCGAGCCAGACACGACTGGCGTAAAAGGAATATATATTTATACATACTAGACGTTTTGGTGATCATTTATAGAACAAAACTCGCATCCAAGATGCGTCACAAAGAGGGCTACAAGAAGTCCGCCATTTGTCGCTACAAGGGTTTTTGTAGCTCAGTCACATGGTACGGTTTGCGCTAAAGTTATTGGTCGTATGACGTAGGGATGAAAACAAAGGCTATTTCGCAATCATTATAGACATTCATATTGCAGCAATAATGTGATTATACGATAAAAGGTGTAGGGGTACGTTCGCATCACAGCACATATCCGTTGCATCATTTACACAAGAGCCCCACCACGAAATCAAGCTAGATTTTATATATATGCGTAGAGTAAGCGTCAACGTCTAAAATCACAGATCAACACGCTTTTGTGTGTTGGTCTGCGATTTTGGACGGTGACGCCTTTCTCTAGGCAAATCAGCCATACATTTGTTGTAACCCATTGCGTGACGGTAGGAATCATCGCGATGTAAACCGTTACCGACACGCAGAGGGTAAACTGTTAACTCGTTCAGTGCCGAGAGAATGTAAACGCCACCCAACTGCAAGAGGCATAGATCCTCAGGAGCCCCCGCAGTGGCGGGGGCTCCTGAGGATCTATGCCTCTTGCTGACACCGCTGTGAATCCATGCTCCTGGGACAGCTGAGGCTTTTTGCTGTTGAATCAACGAAGATTGCAGAAACACGACCTGCGTCAGCTGGCGTTGCACGGGTTAAACGAACTAGGGTCAACATGAACACAGGCATGGAATGATCGTTGCGTAGTTGGTCACTTCTCAACACGGGTGGTAGTAAATGGCACTTACAGGTCGTTTGACATCGCAGCGCAGGTTTTTCCCAAATATCTGCGCAAAGAGCCACTTTTCTATACCAATCTTAGAACAAACACCATTCAATGACAGTTGACCTAATACGCTAAGAAACTCGAACAATGTGTCAGTTTTGCTGTACTGTCGTAAACATTCGGAATTGTTTCATTAAATGAGTGATTTTACATCCCTAAATGTGCCCTAGATATATTAAACCCAGTATAAGAAAGATCCCTTTTGAATTGGCCAAATTTTCAAACCTGATACAGCGCAGGCATACATGAAGTCAGCATGCTTAACCTCGATATTGAAATCTGCCAGGGCTGTATTTGGGGTATTGAAAATGGCTTGTTCTTGTCTTTCCACCAAATCTTTTTGACTCTAGAGCAAAATGGGACAAATCATAGGAGTTTAGTAAAACAACATTCCATATTAGCTCAATTGGCAATAAATGATATTGTTTTCCTAATATGATACAGAAAAGTGTTTTTTATTGCGGAGATATTTGGCAAAAACGTTGTGCGCTCCGATGTCAAACGGCCTGTACTACCGGCATTACGAGGTGACCAGTTGTTAACGTTCATCACATGCCTGCGAACATAAACATACAGCGTACTCACGTAAGGACGGCTTGCAGACGAGTATGTATCTGAAGACGGCGATAAACGCCTGTGTGTTCATGCTGACCATGGTCAGGGAAAACACCAAGAAGCCGCTCGCCCAGCAAACGACTTCGCCAAACAGCCATCTGCAGAAACCCGATTATTAAAATCTTTTAACCCTTTCACTGTCAGTGGGCGTACATCCTGTTTCTCAAATCTGTTCATCCGACGACCAAAAGCCGCAACTTTCAAGGAACATAGATACAAGTTGGTTCTTGCAAGTGGCATAGATCCTCATGGACTCCCGCAATTGCAGGGGCTCATGAGGATCTATACCTCTTGTAGTCGCATGGTGTTTACCTTGTCTCGGCAGTCAATGGGTTAACGTCCATTAAATGCGAAAGCGATTTAAAATAAACTCGGCGATGGTGCGTGCGTTGTTCTTAAGCCTGTCATTGTGTCCTGACGATTTGGTGCCATAGAAAGGGATTTGTGTACCTTTATCATAATCCAGAAACCTGCCGGCGTAAAAAAAGGCCAAACGGTGCCCCATTTATTTATTGCAACAGATTGTCGAGTCTTCGTAAAGGTCAAACACTCATAAAACCCAGATGGCAGTTGTAATCTGATGGATAGAACGTGTTCAGCAGAAAACATTGATTCTCGTGAGCCCATGCGGATACGGACTCATGAAAATCTATGTCCGTTGCAGACTGAAGGAATGACTGAGAGACCCGGGCCAGACACGTCTATCAATTTAATCTGGTATTTTATATTTAATCCTGAGATGCCCTTTGGTGAAAAAGAAATTCTTTTCTTGAAATGAAATCTGAAGGTATTGATTGTTTGTGTGTGTGTGTGTGTGTGTGTGTGTGTGTGTGTGTGTGTGTGTGTGTGTGTGTGTGTGTGTGTGTGTGTGTGTGTGTATGTGTGTGTGTGAGAGAGAGAGAGAGAGAGAGAGAGAGAGAGAGAGAGAGAGAGAGAGAGAGAGAGAGAGAGAGAGAGAGAGAGAGAGAGATGAAATGAAATGAAATGAAACTTTATTTTCCAACGATAAAAGAATAGGTGCGCATACCTATTTTCATTATTGTCGTTGCTACACACTACACTGATGAAAACACACACGCACACACACACACACACACACACACACACACACACACACACACACACACACACACACACTCACACACACCCACACACACACACACACACACACACACACACACACACACACACACACACACACACACACGCTGGCACGCACACGCGCTTGCACACACAACTACACGCACACACCATCATAGGCAAACATGCACAAAACACACTGTTCCGCACACAAACACGCATACACATAGGCCTACTCACGCGCTCATAAACTTGCATACTTGATAACACTGATTATTAAGAACGCGGTAGTCGCGTGCGCTTTGTTCGGCGGCTCAAATAAGTGCCCGAATAGTCTTGCCTTGAAGGTGGACAATGAAGATGCCTCGGTAATATTGGCCGGAAACGAGTTCCAAAGTTTGGCCCCTGAGTAAGACAGACAAGTTTTGAATATATCAAGTCGTGGCCTAGGTACTGACAGTTTGTTCCTTGTTGTCTTGTATCATCATCTTCTTCATTTTAATGTCCCTCTGGCACTAAAAGTGATCGGGGACTAGCCGTAGCAACTTTAGTTTAAGCGCTAGTTACAGATCAAGTAAAGTTAAAATTAAGAATATAAGATTTATATACATAACTTCGGTTTGGTCTCTCACCCAGAAGAGAGACAACGGTCATTTATACATTAATTTATTACAAAAAAATTTATTAAAATTAGGTTAAAATTCAGGACCATCCGTTAAGAATTCTAATATAAAAGTAACAAAGAAAAGCTATGTACATTACACACAATTGTGACGGTCAGAATAAATTTCAAGACGGACCCGGATCAGGGCCATCAATGCTCACCAGTATATTAAATTATATTATAATTATCTAGTACTGTACTATTTAAATTAACTCAGAAAAAAACAGGGAGTTTCAATATATCTGTAATTTGAGCAATAATATCTGCATTAGCATTTTCAAGTATTGAATGAAGAGACGAGGCAACCGGATAAGCTGTCCTAAACTCAGCACACTCTGCGTCGAAAGCCACACACTCCAAGACCGCATGGTCTGGGGTGAAGCCCCGGCCGCAGAGACAGGACGGGCGAGCCAATCTGGCACGCCAGCCTCCAGTGCAAATCCTATTGATTACCCCGTCTACAATGGGCAGTTTATAAATAGAATGGTTTTTCGTAATTCTATAGGCAAGGATGCTTGGAAACTCCCTAGCCAATATTAAATTATTTTCATTACTAATCTCAGTTTTAGCTTTATTAATTTTATTTTTAGCATCTTGAAAAGAATGAGTGAGCCGCACGGGCCGGGCACCCAGCGCACCGGTCGCACCGGCCCGAGCGGCCCGATCAGCAGCCTCGTTACCTAGGATTCCGACATGGGAAGGGACCCACTGGAGAGCGACACTGATCCCCCTAAGACTGAGTTGATTAATAAGTAAATTTATTTCTAGTACTATATCAGATCTGCCTGAGTGATCAATATGTTTTATACTCTGCAAAGCAGATTTAGAATCTGTACAAATTAAATACTGATACATCTGCAGGGGAAGGGTCAGCACGTGATCAAGGGCCATAAGTATGGCCACAAGTTCTACCGTGCAGATAGCCCAACCCCTACCCAAACTGTAGCTAATAGTTTTATTTAGAGATGGAATAAACACACCGCTCCCCGCATCTCCGGCATCATTAATCGATCCATCGGTATATGCAGTGAGCGAGTGTGAATACTGAGTCTCCAAATAATCCAGAGTCGCTAATCTTTGAAGATTTGGATCACTTTTTTTACTAACGTTAGGTATATCCGTACTTATTGAGGCCGCCAGGAGGGTCCAAGGCGGATAAGGAGAAAGCGGAATCGGTTTTATAGTCTGGGGAACCACATCAGCCCTAACTTGGACTTCATGAACCAGAGCAGTTAAAGATGGTTGAATCTTACGTTTTTGGATTGCATGGATAGCTAATTCCAGACGATCCATGTTAAGTTCACTATGAAACATATCCTGGGCGTTGTTGGAAGTTTTGAACATACGGTTTAGATAATTCGCACAAACTTTTAAGCGGAATTGTTCCAAGGGAAGTATCTTGGTGAGGGCATATACTGCTTTATTTGAAGTAAAATCTGGCACCCCCAAAATGCACTTTAGCGATCTCATCTCAGCGGCTTCTAGCATTTTGAGAACACGTTTAGATGCTGAGAGGAAACATTCCGCTCCATAATTGAGATTAGAACGCACAAGCGCATGATGGAGGTGCAACAAAAGCTTAGTACTTTTGCCCCACACCTCATATTTTAGAAGTCTGATTATATTTACAGCTTTATTCGCCCTACAGATAAGGCTATTTATGTGAGGTGTCCAGTTTAATGTGGACGTAAAAATCACGCCCAGGAATTTGATTTGAGTTAGCGGAATAACCAAATATTTAGTATCAAAATTACTGACAGTTATTGGAATACCAAATTTTGCCTTCATAGTACTGAAAATTATTAGTTGCGTTTTTTCTGGTGCCAACTCAAATCCATTATTTTCCAAGTATTTTTGTACGAGGTCAATAACCTTTTGAAATTTCATAGTTTTTTCTCGGGATATCTCCCTTTCACGGGAATTAGTTTTAACTGGTTTCCATATGGCTATGTCATCGGCATACTGAGATATTTGTAAGGTATTATTAGTATATTTATCTAACTTGGTTTTTAAGTAGGCCGGGAGATCCGCCATCATAATATTGAAAAGAGTAGGAGCAAGACAGGTACCTTGCGGTACTCCACAGTCAGTACTATGTGTTTTTGAGAGGGCCTGTCCTTGTTTGACCTGAAAAGTTCGTTTTAAAAAATTTACAAGATATTTATAAATATTTCCAGTTAAGCCAAGTGTATAGACCTTATATAACAGTTTTTTGTATGCCAAACGACGTCAAACGCTCGTTTGACGTCGAAAAAACAGGCCATAACTTTTTGATTTTTTTTGAAAGCTTGCTTAATTGAAGATGATAAAGCATATAGCTGGTCGGATACAGATCTGAATTTCCGAAATCCAGCCTGAACTTTAGGAATAATATTATTTTTTTCCAGAAAGTATTCTAATCTATTTTTAACCAGCCGCTCAAGTACTTTACTTATATGCGGTGTTAGAGTTATGGGTCTATATGAAGAGACTAGGTTTCGTGTTTTTTTTTGGTTTAGGAATTGGAATCACTAAACCATGCTGCCAGGCCAAAGGGAAATGACCCTCCTCAAAACATTTGTTATATAGATTTAATAATAAATAATAATGAGTATTTATATAGCGCTTAATCTTACTCAAAAGCTCTAAGCGCTTTACAATCTGTACACAAAACTAAAAATGCAATGACATATACACATAACAAACAAAGCACAATGCCCGAACACGCCACTTTTACAATAAACTAAACAATAATACATACATAATAATTCTAATTAACATTCAGTCTAAACAAGGAGGATTGCAGAACTACAGCTAAGGCATCAAACACTGGCAGTTATTCAAAGTTTAGTTTGAAGAGGTGAGTTTTCAACGACCTCTTGAAGTCAGAGACAGACTCACTGTTTCTGACCTCAAGAGGAAGTGTATTCCATAACACTGGGGCTTGATAAACAAAAGTGCGCTACCAAATGTTTTAAGAGCTTACTTCCTTCAGGGGGAAGATTTTTCAGCATAATATAAGTTATTTGATCATGTCCCGGAGAAATTTTTTTGGATTTAAGATGGGACAGGACAGAGTTAAGTTCCTCCATAGTATAAGGGAGGTTAATCAAAGCAGTATCTCCCGGTTCAGGAACTACCAATCCTTCTAGTACCAACTTATCTTCTTCAGCAACTCTAAAGTTTTTGGCGGCAGGATTAAATTTATCCGTGGTACTAACGTTAGCGAAGGTTTCTGCCAGGATATCTGCTTTATCCTGGTCAGTAGAATACATCAAATTATTTACAACTATTGGAGTAGGAGAAGGATTTTTAACATTTTTAAACTTTTAAACTATTTTCCATGCCTTGGTCAGATCTGTAGAATCATTAATTTCGTTAATTATCATATTGTATAAACATTTAAGTTTAGCCAAGGCAATGGTTTTATTACACTGAATATTAGCCGATTTCATAGCCACATGGTCATCTGAATTCCTAGTTTTTTTCCATTTATTATAAGATTTCTTTTTTTCCTTTACAGCCCTCTCACATTCATCGTTCCACCAAGCATTAGAAGATTTGTCCGGTGGAATTCCCCTGCTTCGTGGAATAGCTATTTCAGCTGCATTAAGTATCACTTTACTTAAAGAATTATTAAATGTATCCACATTAGTAGTATCTATAGTATTTTTATTTTGATTAAAATTTTCCTGAAATAGAGACCAATTAGCTTTATCATACTGAAATTTTCTATTAGACTCGGGGAGATTATTAACCAGCTGAGTTTTAAGTTTTAGTTCCAGGGATATCGGTAAATGATCACTCCCCATCGGATCATCACCCAACACCCAGGAAACGTCCAAAAAAATATTATTAGAGGCTAAGGTCAGATCCACCGCCGATGGGTGCTGTTGTTTACTGTCGGGAATTCTGGTAAATTCGCCACTATTCAGAATAAGAAGATTAGATTTAGATATATCGTCAGCCTGTTTATGTGCTATATTACGAGAGTCGGGAATCTTCGCGTACCACAGCCACCCATAACCAACCATCCACCACCCGGTAGGGCACACAACCATTCCAGGCCTGTTGGAGAAACCGATTTAGGTGCATAAAGGTTAAGTATGTTAATAACCTTATGCGTATTGGTTCTAATTTGGATATAACTACTATAAATAGGTTGTGTTTCGTGCATGGGAACCGGTGACTGCATTACTAAATGATCAATCCCTGTTCCAATATATATAGCTGTATAAATTTTGTGATTAATTTTAGTAGGAGATTCGACTATCGGTGGATAATGAAATCCCTTAATAATAGGTAATTTAACTTTAGTCCTAGCCAGGGATTGCAAGCAAATTACATGGAAATCATTTTTTTCCAAGTAATTAATTAAATAGTGGATAGTGGAACCTATCGCCCGACAGTTCCACTGAAGGACTTTTAGTTTGTCACTATTCAGTACACCCATGACGGCGGAAAAAACCTATCACCACTATCTTGAACTTTATTATTATTTAGTTTTACTAGTCAAATAGTGTTCGGATTTGTAAGCAAGGGGACCAGGATAGACATGATGAGTTGATTAAACTGCAACATGGCCATCACGATCCCCTGCACATTTCCTCCAGTAACTGCCGAAATCAACGCTTGAGTTTGCTGAGCGATGTCCCTGAGCATGAAATCTTTCAACCCAGGGCCATCGTCAGTTTGTCGGACCTCTCCGAATCTAAGAGATCTTCGGGGAGGTAGATTATGTTCCTCAATCCCCTCCATCAACGATGGGGGGGGGGGGAGGTGGTAGGGGAGGAGATTTATCATTCTCTTCTATAGCTACTGTTTTAGTTTGCGAAATGTTTTTAGTTAGGATATCCCTGTATGACATTGACTGGTTACTTTTCAGTTGTGAAGCAGGTTTTTTGTGAGCGGGCTGCAAACGAATAGCAGGAGGTCTGGTCCACGCTGTGTTATCCAGACCTACCGGTAGTGTAGCTTTATTTACAACCTCATCCTTCTTTTTAGTGGTATTGATTTGGGCCCTCCTCACGGCCTCCTTGTACGGGATATAATTTTCATTCCTGATTTTGTTAGCTTCTCTGTGGAAAATTATTTGCGGACATTTCTGATAAGCCGCACTGTGTGCGCCACCACAATTAACACATTTAGGTGCTGTGGTGTCAGGGCAGGCATCCCGGACATGGTCACGGCCGCCACACCTGACACACACTGCCTGTTTTGCCCTACACACACGAGCCGTATGTCCCAACTTGCAACATTTGGAACAACGCAGCACCGGAGGGGCATACGGCTCAATCGGGAGGTAATGAACTCCTATTTTAATTCTAGGAGGAAGCTTTGTCAGTTCATAGAAGTCCATCTTTATCGCTCTCGAGGGGGTCCCCTCCCTGTTAGTGAGCCTAGTCACTTCTGTTCGGTATCCCTGTTTAACGAGTGAGTCTTTTATGTATTTAATGTCCTCAGCAAGGGGGATCCCGTGGGCCACCCCCACAACCACAACTCGACCTCCGCCCCACCGAGGTTCTTCTTTGCAGCTAACAGTTTTTGTGATCTAGCGTTAGGACAAGAGACTATCCAAACATCCCTGCCTAACTGTCTTAAGGTGATCTCGGACGGGGCGACCCCGGCACCTCCGCAGAGGTGGGGCTGAAGCGTGCCATGATCCCGGAGTCTGGAAGATCCAGTCCCCAGGTCATGAACCCTAACTGGGTAGGTGCACCACACCTCAGCAGCGGCACCAGAGCCATCACCATCCGAGTCCACTATATTCTGTTTAGAACGCAGCTTGTTTATTTGCTTGTTAACAACTTTCCTGAAAGGAGTTCTAAGTGAGGGATCTCCGCCATCACTCCCACCGGCAGCAGATAAACCACCGTCAGCAGAGGGAGGCGGATCACCCCCAACATTACCAGATATAAGTGTGGAATTCACCGCAACACCCTCACCGTCTTCGATATCTACGTTGACAATGAGAGGAGGCGGGAGTCCATCCATACTGAAACTCTCAGGTGAATTTTGACGGACAAGGGGGGACAGTCGGCGCCGTGTAGAATCATCCACAACAGCGTCGACAAGTCCCCCCCCCCCCCCTCCAATATCCAAAGAAGTTTGTGGGTGGGAAATGCTAGCCCTAAGCTCTCCCGGGACTGTGTCAGAGACACGTGCAATGTCCGGGGAGTGGGGAGGGGAAGAAGATACCCTAGGCTCTCCCCCGACTGAGCCTCCTGATGAGGCCCCGCCAGGGGATAACACAGGCAGACTAACTCCGCCTTCTAAGCTAGCAGCAGGTGTCGGTGCATGCGGATTGGTGACACCGCTGGCCCTAATCCTGGTCCGTCTTCGTTTAGTCTTACTATTCTTTTTTCTCTTTCCCCCAGAGGGGGTGCTCTGACCGTCATCAAAGACCGACGAGGAGCCAGATCCATCGTCGGTCTCATTAGAAGAAGACATAGACCCGAACAAGAAGTCCTCATAGGTGTACCTCAGTCGGGCGCGGGGCCAGCTTCCGTTAAAAATCTCCAATCTAAAATCAGTTTAAGAATCACTAAAGAAATCACAGTAAAAATTACTTATAAAAGGATTTCACCAAGTTTCTTGACCGTAGAGACAACCACAGCCACCTAAGTCAGTCCTTAAACAAGGCGGTCCTGAAAAGGACTTAGCAGAATAATGTGTCAGCTGTCTAGTGCGTGTAGAGGCAGCGATGAACGTTGATCGGCGTAGCGAAGTCGAAGGAAGCAGGGCAGCGTAGCGTAGCCAAGTAGCAGGGCAGCGTGGCGGAGCAAGTAGGAGCAAGGCGCAAGCAGCGTGTCTGAAGTGGCTGTGTGAAAAAGGATGATGTCTTGTATGGTGTGTTAGCATACTTAAACAAATCCGAGACGTACCGCGGGGTTTTGGATATGCGGACTTTAAACATTAACACGCCCTTATTGAACAGAAAGAGGTTACCTAACGGAAGCATGTCAAGGGCCCTTATTCGCTCGTCAGTAGGAAGGATTAGCTTGGCTGCCCTCCGGTGGAGGGAAATAAGCCTCTTTAAGCACGCATCACTTCACCCGTCCCAGACTGTAGATGCGTAGTCAATGAGGGACTGGGTTTGAGCGCTAAAGAAGCTAAAGAAGAGTTTTCTAGTTGATGAATTCGTAATGTGAATAAGTTTTGAAAGGAGACTAATAGATTTCTGGACACAAGTTTGCACACACTGTGTACATGCGCATTCCATGTCAATTGATCGTCTATAATGACGCCTAACAGCCGGCGCTCCTTAACTTGTTTAATCAGCTCACAGTTAAGGGGAAAGGCTAAGCGGCGGTGGGTTTAGCTGGTGCTTTATTTCTCAAGGATGGAAACAATAGGCGCACAGGCCTCTTTTCGTGTTTGTCCTTGCTAAACTACAACATTTAAAATAACATTCAAACAACATGTTAACAGCACAAACAAGCAGCTACACACACAGGACACTTGTGTTACATTCCGATATAAGCCTTTGTCCAGCATTATTGCTGGACACTCTGTTTCACATCACGCATACAGTGATGATACACAGCTTTATAAGTCAGGTAGTGTGAGTCAGGTCAACGAAATCATCCAGAGCGTGTCACTTTGCATTCTTGATGTGAGGCTGTGGATGTCAGAAAACAAGCTCAAACTGAATGAAGGAAAAACGGAAGCCATGCTCATTGCATCACCCAGAATGTCTTCTTCTACCGCTTTGCCTCAGCATATCATGATTGAGAACACGACCGTCAGCTTCTCTCAGTCAGTGAAGAACCTGGGTGTTGCAATTGAGCAGGACTTGTCCATGGATAAACAGGTGATAAACATTTGCAGGGCAGCCTATCTGGAGATGCGTCGTATTAGCTCTATTAGACAGTTCCTTACCTCAGAGGCTACAAAAACTCTGGTTTGTTCATTTGTTCTGTCTCGCATTGACTATGCCAACTCACTCGTATCTGGATGCCCACAGTATCTATTTGATCGGCTCCAGAGAGTCCAAAATTCAGCCGCACGTCTGGTCATGAAAGCGAAAAGGTCAGACCATGTGTCCCCCATCCTGCACGCTCTCCACTGGTTGCCAGTGAAGGAGAGAGTCAAGCACAAAGTCTTGTCCATTTGTCATGTTTCTCTTTCTGGCACTGGACCCACTTATCTCTCAGAGCTCCTTCACTAGTATATCCCTTCGAGGCAATTGCGCAGTTCGTCTGACAATAAAATGCTTCGTATTCCTACAGTAAGGACTAAAGGATTTGGGCAGAGATCTTTTTCTTACCAGGGTCCATCAGCCTGGAATGATCTTCCTAAATCATTGAGACACAGTGAGTCTAGTGCCAGTTTTAAACACAGTCTTAAAACCCATCTTTTCCCACTTTGATTATCAGTGTTCATGTATTTAGTCATAATTTTGTTCTTTTGTGTAATTGTACATGTGGCTTTGTCACTTTTTGTGTAATATTTGTATGTTTTGTTCGTATGTACGGCGCCTAGAGCATTTTACCATGTATTGGCGCCTTATAAATCTTCCTTATTATTATTATTATTAAGTTCACAAGTCGCTGAAGGTTGCATACACACACACACACACACACACACACACACACACACACACACACACACACACACACACACACACACACACACACACATCAATTGACAGAGTCGGGAGGGGAGCGGGGGGCGGGGTGGGGGGTGGGTGGGAGCGATGTAAAGTGAGTGTTTATAGACAGCGACTGCGCGCTTATGATACAGCTACTCTTGTGTAGGAATATAGTGAACAGACAAAACACTACAGAGAAGAGAGATATACATATAAAAACTAATAAGTGCAAAACGGAGGACCACAACAATGCGTTAAGGAAGGAAACAATTGACATGGCTCTTTTGGACACATTATCTACGTTTCTTTTGCTCTGAGATGTATTTAAAAGCTTTCGTCCTAAACAATGGAAGAAGCTGAAGATGTCTCGTTTGCTGTATATGTGGTTGGTTGGTTAGTTCGGGTTTAACGTCCACCGCACCAAGGTGATCATGGACGGCCCTGACGGGCGGGTTATGGGGGACAGGGAAGTCTATTGCCTATGGAATACGACCTGAACACTGATCAACTCAGGCGCACTCCAACTGTGCCACTTTGATTTACCAGGACCTTTCAACGGACATGCTATTGAACAAATCCGTTTTTCCCCCCTGGATAGTGAGTCCAGCTACCGGGGCCGAGACGGGATTCGAACCCACGACCCGGCGACTCCCTTCGCTCTCTTGCTCCGACGTTTAACCGCCTGAGCTATTTCGGACTCCCTCTGTATATGTGGAGGAAGTGAGTTCCATAAATAGGCACCCGCGTACGAAAGGCTGGATTTAAACAAGTCAATTCGGGGCCGTTCAATGACGAGACTTTTCCTCGAAATGCTGTAAACCCTTTCGCTCTCAGTGAAAAGCTTAGTCAGGAAGAGGGGGGCGGGGGAGGGGGGGGGGGCTTTCCCGTTCAGTGCTTTGTGCATAAGTACGCACTTATTTACTGAAGGTGTTGATGTAAAAGAAGGAGCCCTGTTGCCTGAAGCTTTTCCTCCAAAGTTAGAGAGGGGATTGGGAGGATCAGTTTAACTGCGCGCTTGTATAGAGAATTAATCCTCTTAAGGTTAGGCTCACTACAGCCGTCCCAAATAGTAGATGCGTAGTCAATGTGAAGTTTTATGTAGGAGTTGAAACATAGCTTACGTGTCTTAGTATCAATGATATATTTTAATCTTGACAGTAAAAATAGCTTCTTTGATAATGTTTTTCCTAGTTGTGTTAGATGGGGCAACCAGCACAGTTGTTCGTCAACAATTACCCCGAGGAGACGATATTCATTGACTTCCACAACGGGAACTGAATCAAAAAAGAAGCTAAGTGAATGGGGGCGGAGCTGATGCTTTTGGCGTGTTGTGATTAGCAAGCTTTTTTTTTTTGAAGATGGATTAACAAGCATTGATTATTTTTGCACCACAGTGAGACCTCCTGAATACTAAGCTGAAGATTGCTTGATATTTCAGGTACAGTTTTCCCGCCCGTGTGAAGAGTTGAATCATTGGCAAAATGTCACATTCAGTATTTGGATTGAATATACGAAGTGGAAGCTCATTTATAAACAAACAGAAGAGTAACGGTCCTAGTATGGATCCCTGGGGCACGCCATAGTCAACACGCTTTTCAGAAGAAAAGGTATCATTGAGGTACACAGTGTGAATTCTCTCTGTGATATATAAGAATGAGAGCGTCCCTGGGCTGTTATTGTTAAAGTAGCAGTCTAGTTTCTCTAATAAAATTTCGTGATTTATAAGGTCGAACGCTTTTTCTCAGATCTGGAAAGACAGCACCAGACATTTTGCTTCTGTTGATGTTGAGCAGCCAAGTGTCAATCATATGAACCAAAGCAGTGTGACACGAATGTTTAGGGCGAAAACCAGACTGATCTTTATTCAGGAGAGACTTTTCTTCCAGAAATTCGAGAAGATGTTTGTGTACAAGCTTCTCAATAGGCTTTGACAGAATAGATAATATGGATATGGGCCGAAAATTATTTGGATCAGATGTGTCTTTTGTTTTGGGAATAGGCACCACTTTAGATCTTTTGAAAACCGCCGGAAAAATATTATTTTGAATACATAGGTTGTAAATATAGTTAAGCTTTCCACAATGTATGGAAGAGAAAGTTCGAGGATAAAACCATTGATACCATCAACGCCAGCTGAGTTTTTGTTCTTGAGACTAGAGATAAATCTGCCCACTTCACGTACAGCGATGAAGGGGACATTGAAAGCGTCGCCCGCGGACAGTCTTTTCTTACAAAAGTCAGTAAGCTTCTGCGATGCGACATGTTCTACCTAATCCAAGCCTTCAGCATGTAGTAAAGATTTCGGAGCTAAAATGAAGTGGTCATTAAAAGCATCAGCTGTAATGTTGCCAGTCGTATTTGCCGAATGATTTTTACTAGTGTTGGTTAGTAAGTTTAAAACTTTCCATATTGAAGACGGATTCCCTTCACGTATGGTTTTCTCTACCAGTGCTCTTCGTGCCTCCCGGATAAGGTATTTGACTCTGTTACGTAACCTTTTGAACTAAAAAAAATCTTTGTCCCGCTTGGCTTGATTCCTGGCTTCCATGGTTTGATTAATCTCCTCCGTAATCCAGGTGGGGGGGGGGGGGATCACGGCACCGGACTCGTTTCCTTTTTAAGGGGGCATGATTATTTAGCACTCCAAGGAACAGCTCAAGCCACAGTGAGAGCGCTACATCAGGGTCATTGTGATTGTAAACTTCATGGAACGGCAATAAACTGAGGTCATGAAGGAAACTATCTCTATCTATTTTTCTAAAACATCTGTAAATAATGTATAAATGTTGGGTTCGGCTCTGTTTAGGAACATAACATGACCATGTCCAGGTGATGGGAAAGTGGTCACTGACAGCTAGTGAAGGGACGTCAGTTTTAGTGATAGCTTATGGGTTGTTCAGTAGTATAGATGTGATCTATCAAAGTAGACGAAGAGTGTGTTACTCTGGTGGCAGTGGTAATCATCTGCTTTAGTCCAAGTACATTGCCACATCGAATGGGATTTTGAGATGTCAATGTTAAAATCGCCGAGGATGAGTATATCCCTGCCTGTGTCATTCACTTCACCTGTACAAAGTCGTCATACCACTCGGTGGTGGATGCTGGATTCCTATACACAAAGCCAACTAGCAGTGGCAAAGTATTAAGAAGCTTGACTTCCAAGCACACGCATTCCACCTCCCTGATCTCAAGATCAAAACGCCTGCGTGCCCTGTGCAGAACAGTGAGAGAGAGAGAGAGAGAGAGAGAGAGAGAGAGAGAGAGAGAGAGAGAGAGAGAGAGAGAGAGAGAGAGAGAGAGAGAGAGAGAGAGAGAGAGAGAGAGAGAGAGATTGATTGATTGATTGTACATTGCTTAACGTCCCGACAGCAACAAGGCTTTCTCAGGACGTGCTTGCACTGCTTGTGAAAAAAAACCTAAACAGAATATTGAATGTATGTCGCCAGCCGGTCAATACGTTAAATAAACCTACGACATGGGGCCTAAATAAAGCTAAGACCATTTAGCAACACACATCCAATATCAAGAGCTACAGGCAGCGCAGACAGTAGGGAGAGTTTTAAAAAGGCAAATACAGGTGAATGGACCAAGGGTAGACAGAAACACATGCCCCAGAATGGAAGCGAAAACCCACCCTGTGGGGCTGACCAGGGTGACCCTGGGAACTAAACAGTAGCCAACTCCACCCAAGTCCCCCCAGGGCAGACCCGGGTGGGGAAGAGAGAGAAAGAGAGAGAGAGAGAGAGAGAGAGAGAGAGAGAGAGAGAGAGAGAGAGAGAGAGAGAGAGAGAGAGAGAGAGAGAGAGAGAGAGAGAGAGAGAGAGAGAGAGAGAGAATGACAATGACAATGATCCTTTATTTGACAACTGTAAAAGGTTTGGTAGTAACAACCATTTTTTGAACTTGCCGTTGCTAATCTACTGATTAATTACTATCGCACTAATTATTTTCTACTACTGAACAGGCAACAAACAAAAACAAACAAAAATTACTTGACCGACACAAGCCAATAGAGAAGAAAAATGTAAGGGGCAAGTGACATAGGAATTACCAGCTTTACTGGTCGGGCATAATCACATGTTGTGAGGTTTAATTAAAGTAATGTTATATGAATACACGCAGCCTAATGCGCATACGTACGCATGCACGTTTCAGCACGCCACTCTCTGTCTCATACATGTACGCACACGCACGCGCACGCACGCACGCACGCACACACGCACACACACTCACAAACACACACAAACACACACACAAACACACACACACACACACACACACACACACACACACACACACACACACACACACGCGCGCGCGCGCGCGCGCGCGCGGCTTACGACGTTAAGTCAGTCAGACATATGAATAGTTGGCTACACACAGCTGTACTGAATTACTCCAACTGAGTCATCGAAAACTGGGATACATGCAGTTAATGATCTAATCAGAATAGTATTTTTTTTTTAATATGTGCACTCACGGCGGTGCTGCTGCCAAAAACAAGTACTTGATGAGACTGACTTTAAACGAAGAGAGAGTAGCTGATGACGTGACGTTTCTAGGCAAGGCATTCCAAAGTCTAGAGCCAGAGAACGTTAAACTCGTTTTATAGTGATCAATTCTAGGTCGCGGCACAATAAGGGATTTTCTTGATCTGGAGTATGTTGATGATTGGGCGGTAAATAGCGTTGTGATATATCGGGACAGCTTATCATGTAATGCCTTAAACATAACTATTCCCTTATTGTAAGTTAAATGATCTTTCAGGGGCAAAATTTTTATGGCTGCCAATTTTTGGTCAGTAGTTAAGCTGAGATCAGGGAGTATTAGTTTGGCAGCTCTCCGATGTAGAGAGTTCAATCTTTTCAAATGGATATCGCTCGAACCATCTCACACAGTAGAGGCATAGTCTATATTATGTGATCTAATATAGGTATTGAAGAACAGTTGACGTGTCTCCATATCAGTAATGTGTTTAAGTTGTGCTAAACGTACAGATTCTTATAAATTTTTTTTACAGACTTTACTGATGTGTGGCTGCCACCTAAGCTGGTTGTCCACCGTGACTCCTTGCAGGCGATGGTTATTAACTTGGCTGATGGTTTTGCCTTGGAGGGACATACTGAGTGAGAGAGAGCCGAGTTGGTGTTTTTGGCGGGTGCTAATTACCATGCTTTCAGTTTTTGCCGGGCTTAGAATATAATATTATGACTGCACCATGCATTAATATCTTGCAGTGTGTTTTGCAGTCGTGAATTGATGTTTGATATATCCTTATCTGGCGTGTGTACAGCGGCATCATCTGCAAACATATCACATGTAACGCTTTCATTAATTTTGTTATCGCAAGAGGAAGATCATTTTTGAACAAGCAGAATAAAAGGGGACCAAGAATAGAGCACTGTGGTACGCCATGCTTCATTAATCCTTGGGGCGGTCCGTGGCGCAGTGGTTAAGGCGCCTTCCACCAATGCTAAAGGTGCGTGGTTCGATTACGGGTTCCGGCGTCGGATTTTTCTCCTCTAGTAAGTGTCACCGTTAATTCGGGCGGACCGTCGGGGGTTCTTTCTCCGGGTACTCCGGCTCTTCCTCCCCCTCCACTTTGGTATCAGTTTCAGCCCACTTAATCAAATTTCAAATACAAACGATTTTGAATTTCCAAAAACTACAGTAGCTCGCTTGAGCTTGCCCTTAGCACCACGTGAATGTTCTGTGTTTATGTACAGTGTGTGAGTGAATGCGCGTGATTCACGTGAGCGTGCTTGTTGGGTTCAGTTCGCGGCGGCGCTTTGAGCCGATTTTCAATTGGGATAAAGCGCCTATTTAATGCGCTTATTATTATTATTATTATTATTATTAATCCTTGATTAAGAGTTCGAATCATTGCGCCCTGGTTCATTGAGCGTAGCTACACATCAGTAAGACGTGCTACAGAGAGAGACAGACAGACAGACTCACACACACACACACACATACACACACACACACACACACACACACACACACACACACACACACATACACACACACACAGACAGACAGCTTGACAAACAGAGAAACAATGACCTTTCATTTTACAACAGTGGAAGTATCTGGTTACAGGTCTAATTTTCAAACTTTCTACAACTAATCTTCAGACTACAAATACACATAGTAATAAGCAAGACAAGTATACACAACTATTTCTTAAAGCAAATACACACACACGCACGCTCACTCTTGCGTACACACGCATGCACAAACGCACTCATTCACGCACGCACTTACGCACTCACTTACGCACACACTCACGCACAACCTCCTCTTCAACTCTCCAAAATCCTCCTCTCCGAAGCTGGACACCGCGGTGAGTGGATATGTCGTAAATGCAAACGAGCAAGCCCCGCCCAGTAAACAGAGGTCGTCGGGCCCACGACGGCCGCAGTGGACCCGCGCACGGCTGTGCGCGGGCCCACTGCGGGCGTCGTGGGCCCGAAGACGTTTTGCTACTGGGGTGGCTTTCCTCTATCTTTATGCTCCTCCCCTCCCCGAACCCCCACAAAACTTTCCTCCCCCCACCAACACTGCCACCCTTCCCGTGACACTCACCGCCCATGGAAGCTGGACACTGCGGTGAGCGGGTACGCTGTCAGCGTCACGATAAAATCCACAAGGGCCATGTTAACCAGCAGAAGATTCTGGAACTTGGCCAAGGCTTTCTTCTGACGCAGGATCACCAGCAAGACCAAGAAATTGCCGCAGAACGCCGTGCCTCCTGGTGGAGAAAGACGCTATTTAGCGCTGATCTGTGATTTTGGACCTTACTGTCGTAAGCTGCAGGGTCCAAAATTACAGAACAGCTCACATTTGATGATGGTGATGGTGGTGATCTGTTTGCTACATCAATAAACTTATGACAGTGGCGAATTTACTAATATTATACTGACGCGCAAAAGAAATGACATGAATAGAATCATCGGAAACACTGAAGTGTTTCGGATGATTCCAATCATGTCGCATTTCTTTTGCTTGTCAGTATATGTTTAACGTTTCAACACATAGTGACAGAAACAAAGAGTCAAAGAATCAAAAATCAAAAGAACAAAAAATCAGAAGAATCAAAAATGCAAGCAAGCAACACACACACACACACACACACACACACACACACACACACACACACACACACACACACACACACACACACACACACACACACACACACACACACACCCATACCATGCACGCAAGCACGCACAAACACACAGAAAATGAAAAAAGCGTAGAATAATAATTTTAAAAAACCCTAGAAACTAGAAGCAAAAACACAGAGAAACTAACAAATAATAAGAGACACAATTTCAGTAAAAAAAAAATCAACTCAATAAAAGTCTCTTTTCTGAAACAGGATCACAGCGTGACCAGGAAATTGTCGCAGAACACAACGCCGCCTGGAAGCAAGGGAATATGTTTGTGTCCGTGAGCTAGTTCTGTTATTTGAATCTCACAGCCATCTGTGTCCAAAACCACAGACCTCAGGCTGCAAAATCACGAGCCGGCACACATTGACATAACAATAACCCTTTGACGTCGGTTCAGTTTTCTCTCAGGAATCATCGCGACGAAAAGCACTACCGTCAGCCAGCGGGTTAATGCCCTCATTTTATTGCAGGCCAAGGGCACATTCCCATCTGTTGTATTGTAAACATACACATTTCATCATTTTTGTCTACCGTATTGAAAGTACGGTAGACTTTGAGATGGGGCTGGTCGGAGCACGTTCCGTAGCATGCAAACGACGAACACATCGGACTCTGACAGTGAAGTAACACGATAAAAAATACGTCATGCCTAGCTTCGCCGAACCGCGCTGTTGAACGTACATTTGGCGGGAAACGCCGCGTGTATGTGTGTGTGTGTGTGTGTGTGTGTGTGTGTGTGTGTGTGTGTGTGTTTGTTTGTTTGTGTGTGTGTGTGTGTGTTTGTGTGTGTGTGTGTGTGTGTGTGTGTGTGTGTGTGTGTGTGTGTGTGTGTGTGTGTGTGTGTGTGAGTGTGTGTGTAGACACGAGTTTCTCCTGTCTGTGTACGTACAGGACTGAAAATTTAAGAAATGCTTCCTTCAAGATGTATCTCGGACTACTTTTCATCATTTTTAGATTTGATTACTCATTAAAAAGAAAAATTGCCGTTTATACAAAGTCGGTTGACCCGCATTTGAATCCGTAATTTGTGGTATATTCATTTGAAAATTTTAAAACAGCTAGCTTCGAGAAAGATATTGGATGAATTCTCCAACCAGCTTTCTGTTCAATGTTTTTGTAAAAAATAATTAATCACAGAAAACAAATCATGTCGCCACGAAGAATTCTCGTAAAAGCGCTAGCAACATTATACGTTGTTGCTGTTGTTATACATTATTGTTGAACTGACGCAAAGCACCAGACAAGTCATTGTTATACATGAATTGACACAAAGAAAAGCTCTCTCTCTCTCTCTCTCTCTCTCTCTCTCTCTCTCTCTCTCTCTCTCTCTCTCTCTCTCTCTCTCTCTCTCTCTCTCTCTCTCTCTCTCTCTCTCTCTCTCTCTCTCTCTCTCTCGCTCTCTCTCCTTCCTAAGAAGGTCAGTACAGATGCTGGGTTTGCTTTTTTTCACAATCGGATCAGTGTTTCCAGTAAAAGACAGCCTACTATCCACAACTATGCCAAGGTATTTAAATTCAGTAAACCACTTCTACGGGTTGATTATTAGTTGATTGATTTATTGATTGATTGACTGATTGTACATTGCTTAACGTCCCGACAGCAACAAGACTTTCTCAGGACGTGCCTGCATTGCTTGTGAAAAGAAAAATAAACAGAATATTGAATGTATGTCGCCAGCCGGTCTAACACGCTAAATAAACCCAAGACCACTTAGCAACACACATCCAATATCAAGAGCTACAGGCAGCACAGACAGTAGGGAGAGTTTAAAAAAGGAAAATACAGGTGAATGGACCAAGGATAGACAGAAAGACATGCCCCAGAATAGAGGGGAAACCCACCCTGAGGTGCTGACCAGGGTGACCCTGGGAACCAAAAGTAGTTAACCCCACCCAAGTCCCCCTGGGCAGACAGGGTGGGGGTTGATTATTAACTGAGACAGGTACAACAATATCGTGAACTTTCCTGTCATCAATGACGAGTTCCTTGGTTTTCTGTACATTCATATCCAGAAAACTGTCTTTGCACCATGACTCTATTACTGCTATCTGTGCAAAGTACTCAGCCAGACTGTCTTCTTTTTGGAGTAAGCGTACAAGAGCCATGTCGTCTGAGAACTTTAAGAGACGAGAAGTGGCAGTATGTTCTGTGTATATATAGAAAACGTTGTCGGAGAGAGGAGACAACTTTGAGGGCAGCCCGAATTTAACACGATTTGGTCAGACAGACTGCCATGTACATTTACACTTTGCGGCCTGTAATTCCGAAAGTCTCCCACCCACAGAATAATGCTTGTGTTCACATTAAAGTCCATCATGCGTTGCAAAAGCATCAGTGGTTCAACAGTATTAAAAGCATTAGCAAAGTCAATAAAAAGAATTCTCACATGTGCTTTGAATTTTCACGATGTTGAAAAACAAGATTGTACAGAGTAAGGTATGCATCTTCAACACCCCTATGATTTGTGTAAGTAAATTGGAGTGGATCCAGTAGTTCGGCAACATCATTTAACAGATGCTCCCGCACCACTTTTCCATACATTTTGACAGATTAGAAGTCAGTGCAACTGGGCGGAAGTCGTTGAATTCACGAGCATTGTTTTTTTTTTTTTTATTTTTTTTTTTTATTTTTTATGATATCGGAACAATGATTGATGATTTCCAAGGAGTAGGGACAGTATGAAGATCAAGTAGGTATTGAAAGAGTGTAGTGAAGATCCTTCCCAGTTAACCTGCACAGGTTTTCAACACTTTTCCTCTTAACCCATCTGTCCAGCTGCTTTGTGTACATTCAGCTTAGAAAAGATGTTCACTACCTCCTCTTCAGTAATTGACAAAGGTTCAGGCACAATTGACTGGCACACATCATCACAGTTAACACTAAGGTTCCTGTCATCGAACCGTGAGTAAAAACGATTTAGATCATTGGCCATCTCAACTGGATTCCCAGTGCAAAGCCTTGCTTGTTTTCTTTTGCTGCCTACCCATCATGCAGTTCAGACCATTCCAGGCCTCTCTAGCGTTGCCAAAAGTAAATTTCGTTTCGATCTTGTTCTTATAGTACAATCTGGCAGTCCCAGCAGCCCCTCTAAAATCCCTTTACTTTTCCCGAAATTCATCAGTGTTACCCTGTAAAAAAAAAGAGCAAGTTTCCACTGGTTCAAATACACCTTCAGCTCTTTGCTGACCCATGGCTTATTGTTGACAAACACCTTCACTGTCCTGGTTTTAATTACAGTGCCCTCACAAAATCTTACATAAGATGTGACTGTCTCAACACGTTTGTTAGGATTATCACTGTTATGAGTAAGCATATTCCAATCTGTCGCCTCAAAGCACCCACGGAGCTCCTCCATGCTGTCCGGTGAACACAGCTTCTCCTTCTTGAAAGCAACTTATTTTAAATTCAGAAGTAATAAACAGTGCAAACATGCTGGCTTGGATGGTGTCCTTGCAAGAAATCGTCGAAAGAAAACTTGCGGTAAACCTGCGTGACGGATGTGACGCGACACTCTAAAATAAGCTATTGAGAGACATATAATTGTTTTATTGGCTTCTACTTAATGAAAGCAACTTATTTTAAACTCACAAGTAATACACAATTTGCTGGCATTGATGGTTTCTGTCGTCTGCTCAAGATTCAATTTACAAACTCGTCTTTGTGACACCACCAGTATGCAGGTTACCCCCCTTTTCACAGAAGCGCTATGCAACAACAGCAGGTTGTTTATAAACTTTCTTTGTGGTTTCAGCCTTATTTACATATAAGGAACGAACACATGGCATAATGTTTGCTGTTTGAAACACTATCTGACCAAAATAGATCGTAAACAAAGTGAGGGGTTGCCGTTCCACTTTTGAGCAGACATTTTTTTTGTGCTAAAATCGAAAACAATCAAGAATAAAGACAATTTATTGTGCACTAATTGCCTCAAGGTTGCCTTACTGATACTGTGATATTTGAAACATACAACAAACATCTCATTTTATTATGGCCTTTTCCCGATTTCCTGAAAATGGGTTAAGTTTACAATGACCCTCTGCAGTCACCATTAGCAAAGAATGACTCATAATCAAGTCATATACTCCCATCAAACAGTCAGCCCTGGCAGAGGTTGTGTGGAAGAAAACAGCCCTGGAAGGGGCTGCGTGCCTTTCGGATGAGTGACGTGAACATCAAATGCGCCACTGTGTACACAGCGTCGTGAGACTAGCGATGTCATGACGTCAAGGTTATAGTGACGTCATTTTGCTATTATTCTTCAGAATTCCTATCGCTACACGAATCCACCTAGCTTACAAATGACGGGAAGCGCCGTGCGTCCATCTTTATGTGTGCGCCGGCATGTGTGTTGATCAGAGATTGACTTAGAGAGGAGGTAAATGTATCAGAAGGATAAGCGTAACTCATTCGAGACGTGCCGCCTCCGGATACGTGGCTTATGCAGCGTATCCGGAGGCGGCAGAGTCTCGAATGAGTTAAAAATATAAACAACTCTGAATGTTCCTAAATGAAAAACGCATATGAACTCCAAACAATAGACTTTGGGATGAAATCCGTATCTTGTTTTCATTGTGCAGCAGAGTACAAGAAATAAATAGTGTTTCTAGCACTATGTCACTACACTCCCCACCCCAAGCTGACCGTCGTAATGTATTTTTACTATTTGTGGTACGTGAGTCATTGTCTAAAGCGTGCGCATGCGTGTGCGAGTTGTGAGTGCGCGCTTAGAGTTATAATTATTATAAGATAAGCGCATTATAAATACCGTAATTATTATTATTTTATTAAAACAAATACAATTCTGACCAGCTAACAAAAAACCCAAAAAAAAACCCTCGAAACACAAATTATTTAGGCCTTTGCTCTGAAGTCGATGACCTCATTTCTGACTGTTGGTATTTTAACCCCTTCACTGCCGAGAAAACGTGAACACTACCCAACTGCAAAAGTATAGATCCCCATGAGCCCCCGCGACTACGGGGCTCATGAGAATCTATGCCTCCTGCCGAGACCACTTTGTATCCATGTTTCTTGGACAGTTTTGCTTTTGGTCGTTGAAAAAATGAACGAAGATTTCAGAAACAAAATATGCCGCGTCGAGTGGCAGGGAAGGGGTTAAACAAAAGACGTAAGCAACATACCTAAAATTACCAAATACACCCCCATGGCAACGTATGCCTCGGGAGGAAGAGGAGGTTGCTGGGCATGCACACGACTCGTCAAGTTGTGATACAACTCTTCTCCCATTTCCGCTCCGGACACCATCTTGTGGAAAAGACTTTGGTACTCCGCAGTCACACAGTTCTAGGACAGGTGATAGGGCCAACACGTGCAGTAGCCATTTCCGCTGCTTGTCAACACAGGAGGTCGGACTCAGGCGGATTAGACAGGAAGGCACTGGTAAAGGGAAAGAAAGAAGGACACAGTTTAATTGAGCATGTTTATGCAATCTGCGTCACTTGCAGGTCGAAAGGGCTGACGTATTCTGTTTTGGAGGAAAGCGCTCGAAGAAAGCGCTCGCGTGTTTCAGAACCTCTTTGTTTTTTATTAAGTCCCTTTTATTTATAGAAAAAAAACTTTTTAGGACGGGACGCGGTGGAGAGATTTCAAAAGAACATACACGACATCATAGGCGGGATAGACTAAAACCCTGACAGTGAAGTAACAAGATAAAAATTACGTCATGTCTATTTACTCAAACCTCGCTGTGGAATGTACTTTTGGCGTGTGTGTGTGGGGGGGGGGGGGGGGGAGTGCGTGCGTGCATGCGTATGTGCGTATGCATGTAAACAACAACAACAACAACAAAAAGTTTGCGTACGTACAAGCTTGAAATTAGGGGACATGTTTTATTCAGGGGGTGCCTAGGAGCCCCTCCGAGCATTTTGAAATTACATGTCTCATTGAAGAGTTAAATGACCGTTTATAGGAAGTCGGTTGACCCACATTAGAGTCCGTTAGTTTCATTATATTCGATTGCAGTTTTGGACCTAGCCGGATTGGAGAAAGACATTGGATGAGTTAGTTAGCCAGCTTTGTATATTTTGAACTTTTTCAGTAAAAACATTAATTCTATGAAGATTTAAAAAAAAAAAAAGTAAAACACTTCGACTTCTGGACAGAAAGTGACTTTGACGTAAAAGCAGAAATTTCGTTCTCACACAGACATCGACGCAATACTATAGATGTGACGTATTTTTCTCTCTTCCATAAGTTAAACTTCATATGTTATGGTAGCGCGCCCATTAAAGGCTGTTACATTTAGTTGCAGCAGCCGCGCGAGGTCTCTACTAGAAATATATGATATTGTGACCGGGTACACCCGGCTCTCATAACCCATCTGATGTAATTTTGTTTGTTGCAATGCAAAAGTGGTGTGTGTTATAATTCAGTGGTTTTCCTTCAATGTAAGGTCTCGCAAGGTATTGCTTTCATTGATGCCTGTGTTAGTCCGACCCCTCTGGCTTACTTCTAGACCACTAGGTATTCAGTGTCTATTCAGGGGACGCAACCGCGTCGGCCGCCTCGTGGCTTTGTTCTAGCATCCGGTGCGTACGATGGCGATGATAGCTTGTGTTTGTGATGAGGCATTCTAAGTTGAATATCTCCTCAATGCCTGTACCGATTGTTTTAAACCAAGATCCATAAGATTCAGCATGATAGTCTCTTTCATTTTGTAATCTATTTCTAGTCCGATCGATTGTGGGTTAAACATTATTTTGGGAGTTTGCACTTTACACCGACCAGGTCGATGGAGAAAAGTCGTTTAAAAATTCATAGTTAATTTTAGCTGTCTGTAATTAAATCAATGTCTGATACTAGTGAAACTACAATTGCGGATCTTTCATTAGTATCACTGAAACCGCAAGGTTCTAGGTTCAGTAGTATCAGAGGGTCAGAGAACCTAGTCCACTTTAGCACAAATTTCAGCTTCCCGGCTCCAAAAGCACCAAGTTCTGGAAGCACGCGAGTGGTGCTTTCTTTGCAGCCCACGCCTGCCGTATATAAAACCCCTTCCGTAGCGCGCTTGCGGTCAGTACCACTCAGCCGTTACTTTGCCACAGACCACTCGCGCCGCTACGAAGATACAACTAGGAAGAACTACAATGTCGACTCCCTCTTAGCTCTGTAAGTAGCTCATGTATTGTATTTTTGGTCTTGAACTTTGTTGATTGATGAACTTTGATGCCTGATGTATATCGGTGCCTTGATGCATGTTTTGCCCTAGAGTTAGGAGTAAACTGAAGATGTAATTGCTGAGAGTGCCTTCACGGCAACTTTGTAGCCATTTTTGGCAGCCGGAACTTTGTGTAACTTTGTTGCGATAGTGGATTTCAGTGATTTCTAGTTTTGTCGCTTCTCGTACTGTAGCATTTGTCTTCCGATGGAGATCGGAATTTTGTGACAGAATTATTTTGGGGCAAAACAGCATGAAGGTAATGTGTACTCTGATTTAATGCTTCTGCCTTTGGATAGCTTTTCTTGTACAATGAGAGTTATTGCCATTTGCTCCAGTGATGCTAAATTATTTTGGCATCGTTGTAGGAAATGTTGCCTTGTCTGACAGAGATTGTTTTGATTAGGCTTTCATGTTCCTTGCTATCCTCCTCACGTTGCTTTTTTGATTATACTATAGCGTTAATTTGATTGTGTAGGATTGATCATGTAGGCTTTCATGTCCCTCCTATTTTCCTCACTTTGACATGCATAGCTTTTAGCCGAATAGTGCGTACCGCATGGGCTGGGACGCTGTTAGCGTGACGTCACACTTATATTTAGTATGCGCAGCCATTTTGTTTCTGCTTGGCGTCTGCTTCCGGTTGGCTTGTTTACATTTGGAAGTCACTCCCCCACACTCCCCCCTTCCTTTTAATTGTGTTTTTTTATCGGCAGGACCTGCCCCTGCTCTAAATAAGTTACCCCTTTACATTCTTCAGCGTTTAGTGAGAGGAATAGGTACTTTACAAATTTTTCCTTTACACACTGTTGACATCGTTGATAAGGGGAGCAGTTTCATCAGTCCCACTCATTTTGCCCTAGGCCTGTGGAAGCGGCTTTTTGACTTAAGGACATTCTATAAGTACTTAGATTCTGTTAGAAGCCAACCAACAGCAATGCCAAATAGAGGCAATTATATTATCTTTTATGAACTTTTGTCATGCTTATGACATGTCTATGCTCTTCCTCTTTTCTGCCCCCTCCACTGTTCGTGCTGGTCTGTGACTCTACATTTGGCGACCTAGAGTTGTCGGTCCAGAATCGCAGATTGACACGTTAGCTTGACTTGACAATTGCTGAGTTATATCACTGTTGTGCTGGTCCGCGATTTTGCATCGTTCGACCTAGAGTCGTTCGGTCCGGAATCGCAGATGAACACATGAGCCATGCCCACCAGACTAGTAACTTTGACATTGTACTGATCTGCAATTCGGCATCTTGCGGCCTGGTGTCGTGGGGTCCGGAATTGCAGATGAGTGTACTCCGACCACTAGGTCCAGTGAGAACTTTGTGGTGCTGGTCTGTGATTTTGCATCCCGCGGCCTAGTGTCGCGTGGTACGGGATCGCAGATCAACACTGTAATTCTGTGGGCCAGTAAATTACTATGGTGCATAAGATCCCCCTTCCCTTTTGGTTTGTGAGGATGTTTTTATATTCCTTTGCTGACTACACATGCACCTAGTTTTACATATGCATTCTGCCTCCCTGTTTTACACTAGTTTAGACCCAGGCTGTTTGTGTTGTCATTACGGATGGATGTGAATGATGAGTTGCGCTAGTGTGTGTGAGCGTGTGGATGCCACTCCATATCCCTCTGTACCCAAGGGCGCCTGAGAGTGTAACTGAGCTGGTATAGCGTATGTATGAGAGTGTTGTCATTGTGTATGACTGTGTACGAGGAATGAATGCGAATAAATCTTTAGATGATATGCGTGTGTGCGGTGCCCAGCTTTATGTTCCTTATTATATGCTCTTTTTATTTTGCTCTCTGAATTAGTATTGATATTCGATTTATTGTTTACTCAAAGTTTGGTTGGTTGCGCATACAGTAGAATAGTTCATTAATTATTTTGGTGTTTTTCTTTTGCATTGATTTATATTTTAAGATTTTCTTTTGCGTTGATTTGTTGATTTATTTGATTTTGATACTTCACATGATATGCTAGGATTATGTAAAAGTTATTTGACTTTGACATTCAAGATGATATTGCTTGGTATAGATAGTTAGACTGCTGATATAATGCCATGATTGATTCTAAACATTCTTTGATGTTATATATGGGAGTTATTATGATTTCTAATGTTGCGCCATTGTTTCATTTGTAGGCGCTGTTTCTTCAGTTTCTTCAGTTTTCTACACCGCAATAAAGACATGTCACAGCGACCCCTGTCTTCGACGTTGTTGCCTCCCTCATTTCTTGACCTGATCCGCTAACCCGGTTACAATATCATATTGCGCAAATGACGTCTTTGGTACGCACGCAGCTTTGTCGCAAAAAAAACACTTTATCGAAATGATGTTGCCTACAGGTCAACAGGAAGACGGCATGAAATTAATAAGTAAAGCGCGCTTACTTATGTACATTGCTCGCTGTGAAGGATCACATTACAATAACTCTTTATGGGGCACGTATCATATCTTCATAAATCATATTAACCCCTTCGCTGCCGGGGCACGGCAGCTTCTACACAAGCTGCAAGAGACAAAAACCCTCATGAGCCCCCGCGGTCGCGGGGGCTCATGAGGGTTTGTGTCTCTTGTTAGACCTGTGTTCTTATGCCTATTTATGGCCGCATTTTAGTTTGTGCTCTTCACGCAAATGGCGGTCGGTGTGCAGTGGTTTCGTGTCGTGATTGCAAGAAGCGAAGGGGTTAAGCAATATATCTTTCAAGGAAAGCAATGCAGCTTTTCAAATACCATACACCAACTGATCTCTCTTCTTTCTTTTTTTTTTCTTTTTTAAAATTAGCATTCACAAGTAACGCAAACTATAGCCTTAGTTCTTCCTTTACACAAAATAGATCTGTTTTAGCTTGCATTTTTTTCTACTGCAGCTGCGTGGAGCTCATTCATAAGCACATAAACATAAAAACGACTGGTCTTTTTTTTTTAAAAATTCATTCAATGCAAAAACATCAATTCTCCATACTCTTTATGTACTGTCGAGCAAAGAGAAATGCAACATTTTTGGAATCGTCGGAAACACTAAAGTGTTTCCGATGATTCCAAAAGTGTCGCATTTGTTTTGCCCCTCTGGATACTTATCTATCATTGAAAATCAGCCTCATTAATAAAGTATATCCATGAATTTTGTTCTTGCCAGCGTTACTTTTTGTGTGTCTATCTGCCGCTTTAATTTGAAGACAAGCTGAAAACAAGACAAGCAAGATTTACGTTTTTGTCTCTAAAATTAAAGAAAAAGTGTCAAAGTTTCAAAATATCTTCGTCTTTCGGATTTTGTTGCCAATCAAAATCCTACATTTTTCTTTGTCTAGACACAAAATCTGTCGGGGTAATCTCTTTTTTTTTTTTACTCTTTATTCTGACCTAAAGACACACACATCTAGTCTAATTTGTGCGCTGGTCTCTGGTTTCGAACTCTTAGGGATCTCAACATTAAATCTCTAACCATTCGACTGGTAATGACGATGCCGTTCGCCGGAAAAGACGCGTAATTACGTGTCTTTCCTCCGAACGGGATCGCCAGTAACACTCCAGGGGCCAGTTGCATGAACGACCTTAGTCCTGCACCAGCCACTACGCAAGGTGCGCCGCTATAGCGGCGCACCTTGCTTAGTAGCTGAGGCAGGACTAAGCTCGCTCATGCAACTGAGCCCAGGGATTTAAGCCACAAAGTGGTTTGATTTATGTGCTGGTCTGTGATTTTGCACCAAAATCACAGACCAGCACTCATTTAGAATACTGCAGGCATCGTGTCCGAGTCAGTTTTCCCCACCCAGGCACTATTCTTTTGCGAGTTCGGGAAGTCGGTCTGACTTCTGAAGGAGAAAAGTGCCACTCAAGTGCTGGCACTAGCAACCCGACATACGTACTTTCTTTCATTGATATTATGTGTGCTCCATTTGGTGTAGAATTAAACGAGTTTAATGTTCTCTAGAACACAAACGCACCCACGCATCTTGGCTCTATATCCACGACAATTCAACAGCCCCGTCAGCAACACGTAGGGTCTAAGTATTATTACGGAATATGTTTTGTTTGCGTTTTACAGACACCAACAATCCAAATAACGGACTCATTGGCCATCCATGCATCCAAACAGCTAAGAAGCCAACAGAACAAACAAGCAACCAACCAACCAACTAACCAGCTAGTCAAGCAACCAACCATCTAACCGACCAACCAACAAAAATAAAAAACACACCAAAAAACAGACAAACAAAACAACAGAACAAACAAAAAAAAAAAATAAGCCAACAAAACAAACAAACGAACAAGTCAACAGAACAAACAAACAAAGTTACGAAATAACGAAGGAGACAACGAACCAATGAACAAACGAACAAAGAACACAACAGAACAAATCAGAAACACGGAACTAATTAATAAACAAGAAAAGAATGAAAGAAAAAAGAAAGCCACGCAAACAGGAAAAAACGTCTGCGTGCAGGGATTTCTGAACTGAATATCAAATGGAATGCTGGAAGTATACATTATTAACAAATCAATGTATGATTTAGACCCCTTTGACTGCTAATGACAATAGCGCTCGTCGGAAAAGACGCGTAACTAGGTCACTACCTAATTACGTAACTACACGTCTTTTCCGCCGAGCGGTAACGTCAGTAGCAGTCAATGAATTAACCCATTCTACCCCAAGACCGAAATCCTCAAATTTTGAATTTGCCATCTGAAGGACTGTATTACAATTCTAGAGACAGATCGAGCATGATAGTTCAAGGATGGTGACAGAATAGCTTGGCGCCTATGGGCGCCAAGCTATTCTGGCACCATCCTTGAACTATCATGCTCCATCCATATCTTGCTGTGGTCTGTCGAGACTGAATGAGTTAAAGGCTTCGGAAATCTACGCAATGACAGTTCAATGCACCGAGACAACCCTCAGTAACCTAAAACACTGCAGAGAACACTACAAATGTCTCGTTCAACTCGGTGCTCATGTGGAAGAAAGCAGATCTTGTAAAAGTAAGAAAAGAAAAGAGAGAAAAAAAAACAACAACAAACAAACAAACAAACACAACACAACACAACAACAAACAAACAAATAAACAAACACGTATATATATCCAATTTTTTTCAGAGGCAAGAGGCATAGATTAGCATAAGCCCCTGCAAGCCTGCAGGAGCTCATAACACTTTACGCTTTTAGCGGTCTGCAAGGGCTCGTGATTACCCATGCCTCTAGCTGACACGGCCGGCCGACCCCATTCAAAGTGGAACAAAGTTGAAAAGCTTGAAGCCCTTGACTGCCAAGAAAAGACTGAACACGACCCAGCATCAAGAGACATAGATCACCACGCAGACACTGACATAATACTCTGATTATGACGTCATTCTCTCTCTTGCGCGCGGCTCTCTCTCTCTCTCTCTCTCTCTCTCTCTCTCTCTCTCTCTCTCTCACACACACACACACACACACACACACACACACACACACACACACACACACACACAAACATGCGCGCATCTCCAAGATGCATAGATTCTCATGCGCCCGGAGAGCGCATGAGGATCTATGCATCTTGGAGATGTTTGGAGCGTGCATGTACGCACGCACTAACACACACACACACACACACACACACACACACACACACACACACACACACACACACACACACACACACACACATCGACGCGCTTTCAGAAGAGCATGCAGGTGACCCTTGTACTTAGTATATCATGCAGCTAGGTAAAGTCAACCTGCTTTTACACAAATTATAGCAAGACTGAAATTGTACCGTAAAGTTCTAGTTTTGTCACCATTTTCTCAATGCGATGAAGCGAAAGTGGAACTCATATCATATAAAATATAAAATTACGTAAAAACTAAAACTTACGTCATGACAAATGTTTGACAAATCAATGACGCATATGTCCTGCGCCGAGAACTCACTGACGCATTGGCAGATCTGCAAGACCTTTTCAACAGAAGATAATTGAATCTCAGAATCATGTTAAAGACAAAAGACCATTGACAGCGAGCACAGCCCTCATGTAGAAGAGACTTTGTGGGTTATGGTTCACTCCATCTTGTTAAAGTGTGAATGCCTCTCCGATGAGCTGATGCCCTTTTTGTCCTGGCCAGCGCCCTGCCTCTCAGAGTTTCTAGCTAAGGGTCTGGTGAAATCGTCCTAAATGGAGGACGCATTACGTTGATTAGATAAACTCGACTTTATTCGCGAAAGCAGATTGACTAAATGGAATTGCACTGATTAAACTTTTTTTTTTTAATCTTTCTTGAAAGATTTTTTTTTTTTTTTGTATTGGGCTATAAAGATTTCGAGGATGAAAGTGGAAGCAGCTTTTAAAGTAAATTTAACCATTGAGTCGCATTTCTTATCAATGAAGCAGCGTAGAAAATGAATTAGTTAACCCCTTCGTGTTTGCTGTGTTTCACAATACCGATGGCTGCACGCACAAAAGAGTTAAGCAATGATTGTTTGACACTCCTTAATTCATTGAAGGCGCCCCGCATTAATAGCTGCGAAAGTGTCGTATAGCGTTGCCTGAGGCAAAGCTATATGACACTTCCGCAACTATTTATGCGGGGCGCCTTGAATGAGTTAAGGGATTATCCGGGAAATGAGAACGCGCGAAACTCCATGACATAATGTTTATATTATCGACGTTTCCGCATCGTAACTCGTAAGCCATGCTAAATCTGAGGTAAGTGCAGGCGTGTGTAAGAAAAACGTGTTTTGTTTTTTTTTCTCTCTCCCCCGATAAATATCAATGTACAGTATATATCTCTTTTTATCTGTTCACCGTCTGAAACACTTCACAGTATACAGTCAAACCTGTGTATAAAAAGTGGTCGTCTTACACCGGGACATTTAAAGAAACAGAGAGACCATTGGGCCAAACTTGGGTCGTCTGCTTATACAGGTGGTCGCATTATACAGGCGGTCGCTTTGACAGTGTCGATAGAAAGGATCGATACTTTGCATTGGTATGCATCGGGGAAACAAAATTTCTCCATCTTGGCTTATTGGATTAAGTGCCAATACCCGCATAGCCTCGAGATGATGAAATGTAACCCGGTGCTACGCTGGAGATTGTACGGCTGACACATCTTTCGTGAGTTCTACGTGCTCGTTAGACCATTTCACACCTTGACTGCTAATGGCCATAATTTGCAAGTCAGAAATTATTGGGCGGTGAGCGATGGCTGAGCATGATGGCTGAGCATGATTACCGATAGAGGCAACACAAAAGGAAATATACTGACGAGCAAAAGAAACGCGACATTTTTTAAATCATCGGAAAACTAAAGTGTTTCCGATGATTCCACACAAAAAAATGTCGCATTTCTTTTGCTCGACACTTCGATATATATCGTGTAGGTTATTTACATAATTACAAGACAAAGAACAAACAACAATAGCCGTAACTCCCTCTCCTTAACAAGAAGAGAGATAGAAGGAAACAGATGAAGAAACCGCAGTGCGGCGAAAGACAGAACAGAAGAGTGTAGTAACTTAACTCATTCTACCCCATCACCGAAATCCCAAAATTTTGCCGATGTTCTCTGAAGACTGCATTGCAGTGAAAGGACACAGATCGACCCTGACAGTTCAAGGGTGATGCCAGAATAGCTTGGCGCCCATAGGCGCCAAGCTATTCTGGCATCACCCTGGAACTATCATGGTCGATCCTTATCTTGCTGTGGTGTGTCTGGGGTAGAATGAGTTAAGAAACAACCTCAACCGGCGGTCAACGATCCGAGGGTGTTTCACATATCCCCCTAAGTAGTCCTACAATCTGAGGGGAAGTACCGCAGTCAGAGACTGGAACCCCTACGCTTGCGTGTACACTGTGCACAGCGGAATAGACCACTGTCATCCGACCATTAAGTCATTTGTGTGATGAGCAACTCAAAATAACCCCAGCCATGCGAAGAACGGCGTGCGGATGGACTTGGCGGCAACATGCTCGGCGTTAAATCCTCAAAAAAACATTCCAAGGAACAGACGGCGTAGAAAATTGGATTACCAAGAGGAGTAGATCCTCATGAGCCCCCGTGTTCGCAGGGGCTCATGAGGATCTACTTTGCAATGAAGAGGGGTAGAACTGAGACGTCTGGCTCTTTTAGTGAAAGTACACGCCTCTAAAGAGAGTGAATCTTACGTTGAGTGCAAAATTAATGACAGGGCGGAGCGCGCGCTTGTGTGTGTGTGTGTGTGTGTGTGTGTGTGTGTGTGTGTGTGTGTGTGTGTGTGTGTGTGTGTGTGTGTGTGTGTGTGTGTGTGTGGTGTGTGTGTGAATCGGACCCTGCAAGATCGATGCTTATTAAATCAATTCGATGGACAAGCCGAACAGTGAATCGGTAAATTCTTGCCTGTAGTGATTTATCTATGAAGAGCTAGCTGTCTGGCTTTTCAAATTCTCTCTCTCTCTCTCTCTCTCTCTCTCTCTCTCTCTCTCTCTCTCTCTCTCTCTCTCTCTCTCTCTCTCTCTCTCTCTCTCTCTCTCCGTTGTATCGTCAAATCTTAATTAAAAAAAAAAAAATTAAAATAAATTTTAAAAAACGGCAACAACATGGACACGAATGCACCGCCGGTATGGAAGTCAATAATAATTATGTTTGATGCTGTGTATGTTTGAAATTGGTCTTGTGCAGACAAGGAAGACAATCTACCCAATGCGCAAAAGGCCATCGGCCCGACGTCGGCCGCCATTGGCCCGCGACTCAGGTCCAAGACGCCATTGTCGGTTAAAGGGTCGGGCCCCGAAGGTGTACCTTCGGTTTAGACGCAGAGCAGGCGGCGCTATGCTGTCAGGGACTGCACGCGCGTATACAGGCCCACCGACGGTTTAACCCTTTTCATCCTGATACACTCTGGCGTGAAATTAATTTGACTACGATAGTTCAAGGATGGTGCCAGAATAGCTTGGCGCCTCTCAGTGGCGCCAAGCTATTCTGGCACCACCCTTGATCTAAAATGGTTGGTGTGTTCTCGAATCTGACATGTAGCCCGCCCTTCGTAGGACAATAAGCAACTTGAACCAAAGTCAGCCTCAGAATGTAATTGGTTAAATACTTGAGAAAATCAAGCACGAGGAAGTATACTCTTATGCAATAAAAACGCAATCGTTGTTGTTTCAATGCGCACGCGGTGCTGCGTGAATTACTCTGATCTAAACCCGTGCGAATACATTGACTAAATACGGCCTTCAATGCAAAATAACACGTTATGATCATGCGGATTGTGATGACGTTTAAATAGTAGCAAGCCAGGAATAACAGGCATCACCCTTAAAACGCTGATATCGCACAGATTTCCACGTCACGTTTGCACCATCTGTGGCCACAGGAACTCTCTTATCTGCACAGTATTAATGGTTGCTTTGAGCATATTCGGCATAATGTCTCTGCTAAATAGGTACTGGGTCTCCAAACCAAAGTCTATCCCCCACCCACCTCACCCCGGCAACCGATCGATTTATATGAGGTTGGGCTGTGCCTCCCACGAAAATCTATCTAGGCCATTGTAGTGTTCTTAACTTCTTTAAAAAAAACAAAAAAAAACACAATGGGCTGGGCTTCTAAGACGGATATAATCATACTACGACTAGACGCGGACCAGACACGGAAACCTTGCAAAAAACATTATTTGCCAAATACGTTACCAGTCAGATAATGGGCAGCTCGTGCCTCCAGTCCCAGATATAGCTGCTGTAGGCGGATCCACCGGGTAATACCTCGACGAGTATTTCGTCGTTTGCTTTTGCAAAATGATTCAACTCATTGCTTTAACTCATTCAGCCCGACGCACGTATTTCTCAAGTTTGGGAGGCGTCATCTAACGACTATGCACCTGTTGCAGGAGATGGATCGACCATGATAATTCAAGGGCAGTGCCAGATTAGCTTGGCGCCGACAGGCACCAAGCTAAACTGGCACTACCCTTGAATTATCATTGTCGACCCATCTCCGGCTGAATTTTTACAAACGCTGCAGTGCAAAGAACAAGACATCGTAGACTGCACAAACAACCCCATAAATATACCCCCCCTTCCAAAACTCTACCTTAACTAAAACCCTCCATAATCTATATCCAATCTTACACCCTCTCACACCCAACTATTACTCCCCCTTTTAAATCACCCTTCTCATTATATTCTACCACAAACCCACTACCAATCTAAAACCCTTCAATTTCTAATTCCTTAATTTTCTCTATTTTTTCTCTTCCCCTACTTCCTCATCAAAAATTCTTTCCTTCACTTACCTAACCAATCAATACCAACAATCCTCATTATTACAATAAAATAATATTCATATCCCTTCATCTTCCTAATTATATCCCAATCCATCATAACCTACATACAACATATAAACACCAAACTCACTAAACAAAATCTCCACAATCAACTCCCAAACCAAACTCAAAACCACTTCCAAACATCCCCAACACTTTAACTTCAAAATCTCCCACATCTCCCATTATCCCAAAACCATTAAAATTCCAAAATTAAATCCACCACACCCATCTACCCAACTCTCTTCTTTACCCCATTAAAATCTAAAATCCTAAAAAACTAAATATAAAATCATATTAAACCCAATTATCTATCATCTAATCACCAACCCCCTCCCCACTAAGTGTTATGTATAGTGATCATCGTTGGAGATTGTACGGAGCTTTAGGGTCTGCGCTGTTATTAAAGATTACTCCTCTTACTACAAACCATCTCCTCCTCCATTTATTACCCATCTAACTGAGACGTCGCCTCATACACTGTGTGTAATCTCCTCCTTACCCCAAGACAGTCTCACCCATCTCATCTCACAATGTCCATTAACCTAATCAACTCTAAACAAAACCCCAATTAATATATAGATAGAGATATAGAGATACAAATCGAGTGGAGTGTGAGTTTTTTTACCGATAATACAGAACTAGCACTCGTCTCACTCACACTTCTTAAAGATATATATATAGATACGTCACCCCAAACATCCCTCCCACATTTTTCTGTACGCAGTGCACTCCCCCCGACTTCACCCCCCCCTACCCCTTTTTAGAATTAATTCCCCCCCCCCCCTAACCCCCCCCCAACCACACATCCAACCCCTAACCTCCTCCCTAACTCATACCCCTTCCTCAAAGAGATTTACCTGCCCCCCCCCCCCCCCCCCCCCCCACCCCCCCCTGGCAGGCGGGTCTTGTCAGGGCTTTGGGTGTTTGTGCTTTGGCGCACCCCCCCGCCCCCCCCCCCCCCCACCCGCCCCCCCCTCACCCCCCCCCCCTCCCCACCCCCCCCCCCCCCCCCCCCCCCCCTCCCCCGCACCCCCCCCACCCCCCCCACCCCCCCCACCCCCCCCCCCCCCCTCCCCGCCCCCCCCCCCCCCGCCAACCCACACCTCCTATACAACACCATGCCCCCAAACAATAATTCATATACACCACCCCCCCCTCAAAAAAAACTTACAACCTAATCGAACCCTACAGTTCAACATATCGTATTCAACTTAATATCTACTCTACATCCCCCATTATTAAAACCAACCCCACATCTAATCCCCGCAGACTATTCACTCTTCTGAGGGAATTAATTCAACCTCTAATGGTTACCCCAAACTCCCCCCCCACACTCCCCTATCCCCAACATCCCCCCCTACCTCAACCCATTCACTCACTCCCTTCTTCTCCCAACCTCCTAATATTCCTTCTCCCTCCCGTATGTGCTCTTTCCCCTCATCTTCCACCGTCTCTCACCCTCTCCCAAATCGCTCCCCCCATTTTTTGTCATCCGTTCCCTCTCCCCTACCGTCTATCACCCCTTACCACCCCTCCACCCCCTCCCAAACTCCCCTCAGAGATAAAGACCTACCTCATATTCTCCATTCAGATTTTATAACCCTCCCTATCATCTTCTACTCCCTCTCTCCCCTTTTTAACCTACCCTCTTTTCTCCATCCCCTAATATCCTCTTCCCAAACCCCTCCGCAATCCTTCTTCATTTCCTCTTACACTCCTCATCCATACCCCCCCATATGTCTCCACATTTTCCCATCCTTATTATACACCTCCCTCCCTACACCCCTCCCTACCTCCCCCCCCCGCCCCCTCCCCCCCCCATCACACACTAAAACCCCATCACCCTACCTCCTATCCCTCCATATTGCACCTCTACTTCCAAACTCCCCTAAAATTTCCTACCCTCGCTAATCCCCCCCCCTCTCCCGCCGTACTCGTACCCCCCCAAACAACCAAGCCCCTAACCTAACCAACTATGAGATAACATCATGCACTAAATCGCCCTTTTACCAATTGCCCTCCTCCCCCAACACCACTCCCCAAACTACATAATATTACCATATCAAAATTCCAACCCCTTATTCTCCTACCTTTACCCCCCCACCCCCTCCCCCTCCCCTTCTATCCCCCTCCTTAACCCCCTAAAACCCCCTCCCCCCTATCCCCCCACAACCTTTCCCCCGTTTAGCTCCATCTTCCCGTCCCAGATAAATCCTCTGCCCCAACCCATACCCCCCCCATACACATCACCCACACTCCCCCCCCACTCCCCCCCCAAATCTTCTTAAACCACTTCAATCCCACCCCCTTTCCCTCCCTCACTCCCCTCCCTAACTCTATCCCCCCTTCTCCTCCAACTTTCCCCCCCCTCATTCCCCCCATCCCATCCACCATTCGACTCCACTTCACCTATAACACCCCCTACCACCTCTCCACTTTATCTGTTAACATACTACCCCTCCCTCTTCAACTCACACCACTCCCCCCTCTCCCCCGCCCCTCATTTTGTTATAATCTAATACTTTTTTTTTTTATATTTTTTCTTACCACCACTTCACCACTCCACTAATCCCAAACTTATTAATAAACCCCATAACCCCTTCCTCTCCTATTATCCTCCCCTCTTCCACCATACCTAAACACCCGATAAATACACCCCATCCATCTTTCCCGCTATCATGTTTTCCCTATAAACACTATCACCCTTCTTTCTTCTCTAGCCCCCCCTCCCCTCGAAATTCAACACCTTTCACTATAAAACCATCCCACCCTCTTCCTTTCCCATCCACCTCCCCATCCTCACCAACCCTTTTAATACTATCCCTCAAGCTCCAATTTTATCCCTTCTGCCCCTCACCCAAGTTCCCACCCCAATTCAAACCATTTACTCCCCCCACCCTTCCCCCAATTACCTCCCTCTTTCCTACAACCCCACATCCCAACTAACCCCTTTTTAACCCCCATTTTAACCCCCACTCCCCCACATATGAACAACCTTATCTGACATTCCCCCGTTCATCTATCTTCCCTACTCCCTCCTCACTTACCACCCTTCTTCACCCATCATAATCCCCAACGCTCCTACCCCCCCCCGCCCCCCCTAGTATAACCCCCCCTATACAAACCCCCAATCACCAAATCCCCCCCCCCCTCAATCCCACCCAAATCATCACTAACCCTTAATTATCCCTCCACTCAATTCTCATCTTCTCCCCTCACAACATTCCCCCCCCAATCCCACCCCATAATCACACACACCACCACATACCATACTCCAACCACTTCCCCACCTCCCCAAAACCCCCACCACCCACTTTCATACCATTTAACCACCCACCCCTCCCCTCTCCCCCCACCAAAACAAACCCCCCCCCACCCCCCATTTAACACCCCCGCCTTCTACCTCCCCTCAACACTCATAAACAAAAATCCTACTCCCCAATCCTCCCCTCTTCCCCAACCCCCCCTACCCCTTTACCCCCACCCCCCCCCTACCCCTTTAATCCTCCCCTCCCCCGGTCCACCCATCACCCCCCCCCCCATCCCCCTCATACTCCCAAATTCCTTCTTTATCATAGTCTAAAACCTGATTCCTTAACCCCCTCACCCCAGCACCCAAACCCCTCACTCCTATCCCCTCCACCCTCTCCCCTTCCATGCCATTCCCATCCTCCAACCCCACCCCCAACACCCCATTGCCCTCCCTCCAAACACCAACATCCACCCTCCCCCCCTCAACCTCTCACCCCCCACCCCCCAATACACAGACTACCCGCCCCCTACAAAACGCGCACCACAACCGACAACAAATTCTTATTAATTACTCTCCAAAATTCCCCTTATATACAGGATATCGACATCCCCTTCCACCCCCCCACCCTTCCCCCCCCCTCCCCCTAACCATTCCCCCCATCTCCCCCCCACTCTGTACTCCCACCCTAACGAGCTACCCCCCCCCCCCGACTCACCACCCATCTACAACCCGTGTCACGCCCCACTCCCACGCCCCCCTAAAACCCCGTCCCCACCCCCCCACACATAACTACACCCTTCCGAAACCACAAACCCACAACCCTCCCCTCCTTCTACAAACCCCCCCCCAACAATTCTTATCTCCCAACCATCCACATCCCCCTATCTTCCCACGACAACTCCCATCATCCAACCCCCCTTTACCACTATCCCTCAACTCCAATTCCTCTCCCTTCACACATACCCCCATTAATCCCCCCCCCCCCCCCCACCATCATACATATCTACTTCTCCATTTAACCTCCCCCCACCCCAGACAACCCCTCCCACCCCTACCTCTCATCCCCCCACACTAACCCACCATCACTAACTCCCGCACGACCCCCTTCACGCCCAAGCTCCATACACACTTGACCCCATGCTACAGATCCGTTCCCTCCCCCACCAACCCCCCATCCACCTCTCTCACCCCCCCCCCCTACCCCCCCCCCCACCTACCCCCCCCCTCTCCCCACCATACCACACCCTCCCCCCCCCCCTTCCCCCCCCCCCCCCCCCCCCAACCCACCAACACCCTCCCCTCCCTCCCCCGCCCCCCCACCCCTCACTTACACTCGCCCATCCAAACCCACTTATCATCCAGTCCACTCAATTCTCCCCACATATTCTCCCCCTTAGCCACAACCGATTCCCGTCACCCAATGCACACCATAAACTCAGCCATCTCCCCCATCCGTGACCCATCCTACAACCTTTCCCCTCCGCCCCCCAAACCTTCAACTCCCCCCCCCGTTAAAACAAAAAAAAAAAAAAAAGAGAAAAAAAACAAAAACAATAAGAAAGAAACAAAAGAAACAAAAAAGAAAAAAAAAAAAGAAGAAAAAAAAAAAAAAAAAAAAAAAGAAAAAAAGAAAAAAAAAAAAAAAGAAAAAAAAAAAAAAAAAAAAAAAAAAAAAAAACAAAAAAAAAAAAAAAAAAAAAAAAAAAAAAAAAAAAAAAAAAAAAATCAAAAAAAGAAAAAAGAAGAAAAAAAAGAAAGAGTTTAGGGGATGTGATGTAAGTGTATCGAGTGTGGTGATTGCAAACCAGTTCTATGTAATTTGTAAAAAAAAAGCTAGACTCGAGGTGTAATCTAGTATAAATCACTAAGATGAAAGTTTTAGAGGAGGTGGTTGGTGTTAGTGTGTTGGTGTTATTAGGGAATTGTTTTTTTTTGTTTATTTGGATATTGTGGGGTGGGAGTGTGATGGGTCGGGGGATAGTGTAGGTTTATCGTTTGGGGGCGTTGGGTTTGATATAGATAGAGTAGAAGGGGTGGAGGTTTAGTTTAGAGTAGATAGTATGGTTTTTATTTATAGGTAGGGGGTAGATTTTGTTATTAGGTGTGTTGAAGTTGACAGAGTTAAGTCACCTAACCTAACACGTCCACTGAGGCTGGCGACTATGATACGAGTGACTGCAAGTTTTTCTTGCCCGGCGATGAGAGATAATTTGGACAGCCGAGTCCGTGTGTTGAGATGCGTTCTTGCCCGCTGCACGCCGCGCGTCTGTATACAAGGTGGTGCCACCATTCACAGTTCTGCTCAATCACACACAGGCGCACAAACCTCTCAGTGATCGACCACAACCACAAGAAAGAAGAAAATGCACATTTGCATTAACATATTCGAGGCGTGTCGCATCTGGATACGCGGCTTCATGCCGCGTATCCGGATGCGTCACGTCTCGAATGAGTTAACCTCGCACAAACTGCGACATTTTTACGTCTGCAATAAGAGGCATACATTCTCTTTTTTTCTTGTTGTTTAACTCATTCTACCCCAACACCGAAATCCCCAAATTTTGTCGTCTTCTGAAGACTGCATTGCAGTGCAGGACACAGATCGACCATGATAGTTCAAGGGTGATGCCAGAATAGCTTGGCGCCTATAGGCGCCAAGCTATTCTGGCATCACCCTTGAACTATCATGGTCGATCATTATCTTGATGTGGTGTGTCTGGGGTAGAATGAGTTAAACAAACGCAAGGACATCGTTCGTCGCTATGTCTTGTTTGGCCTCGTGTACATTTTTTTTCTTCTTTGGGGGAAAGATGCATTGTCTTCTTGTACATCTGTTTCTTGAGGGTCGGTCAGGCGCCGGTTTCAGCCTACAACTGACCTGACCAACTTTAAAGATGACCGTCACAGACTCGGCGAAACCGTACTGAAGCGGGGCTGAAAAGCCGGAATTCGTGCACGTTCGCCACCCACACGCCAATATTATTCAAGGTCTACCGCAAGCACAACTAATTATCGCGTACACCGAAAGATAGAAAGGTTTTCGTCTCATCCCTTGACTCAGCCGTGACACACCTATTGCAAGAGGCATAGATCTTCATGAGCCCCCGCAGTTGCGGATCTCTGTCTCAGATATGACATCATTCCGCATCATCTGTGTGCACCGGATGATACGGGCCGGGCCATTATCTGCGAAGGTATGAATCTCTCCACCCATTTCCCGAAGTGGTGGCGGCCCATACCCTATAACACATTCGAGCTACCGCCCGACAGAACCCCCCCCCCAAAATTTGGAGCGTCACCCAACGACCCTGCAACTCCCCCCAGGAAATCGATCGCCATGTCACCTCCCCCCCATCACCAACCTGTATACTACCCCCTTAACGCAATTGCCGCCCGACCGGTCCCCCCCCTACCCAATCTCCCCCCCCCACTCAATCCAACATTACAGGCTCCCCCCCCATCACCCGCCCTCCGTACTCCTCCTAACCTTTCACATCCACTATTTAACCCTTTTTTAACCACTAAAACAAACATAACAACTCCCCACCTCCCCCTCCTCATATTCATTAAACTTACATTCTACCTTTAACCCCCTCCCCAACTCCCTAACTCACCACAATCATCCCCCCCCACCCCCTCCCTCCCCCCCCCCACACCTTCATCTCCCCACAACCACTTCTAACCACCCACACATATTATTATAACACATCACTACTCACCCAACCTTCTTCCTCACCCACCAACCCCCCCCCCCCCCCCATCCAACTCCTACCACCCCCCTCTCACCAACCATCCCCCCCCCAACCCCCACTTAACTTAAACACCCCTTACAACCAACACCCCCACCCAAAACATCTCCCCCCCCTATATACATACATACATTACCTATTATATCATATATATATATATATAATTACTATATATATACTATATACATATATTATACTATATATATATATATATATATATATATATATCTAAATATATATATATAACATAATCTTTATTATATATATCTATCATATTCTTTTTTCTTTTATTTTTCCCCCTCCCACACCCCCCTCCTCCCCCCCCTCCTCACCCCTCCCATCATCCTATCAACTCACAAACAAAAAAATCCA
>BTPG01000006.1:157201713-157229204 GCA_036245525.1 Semisulcospira habei
TTTTTTTTTTTGGTTCGCGTGATTCATAATTGCGATTACTTTTTCTTTATGATCAGCGAGAAAGGCAATGGCCGTGAAACGTGAAACCCAAATAAGATTAACATGATTCTGGATATTTCATGAAACAACATGCTTATAATGTACTCTAGCACAACATGTAAATTGAAACTGTATCTGTGACACCATTGTGTGACCATTGCTATCTGTGAGTCACATTTGTAAGATATTAGCATTCACGTTTCACGGTGAAGGGATACGATGGAGAGGGAAAGTGCCGCTTTGATAACTATTTTTATTTATTTATTTATTTATTTATTTATTTATTTATTTATTTTTGCGATGGAGTCAACAATGCAGCAGCAGACCTTTCACGCAAAGGACATGATGTGAGGGAGACGTTTCAAATTAATGCCATGCATTCAATCTTCTGAACCCAGTATATGTAACCACATTGCACGCCGTGTCTATGCTGCTGCAACAATAGTTCAAACATTTGATATACTTTCAGCAGCAGAATTAATGATTCTGAACGACGACAGAAACAAGAGAGATTACAAAGGAAACACAACAATCAAATATTTGCGGAAGCAGCGTTTTCGGTCTGCAAGAGACACAGAGTTTCATGGGTAAAAGTCGAAGATGCTAGGATAGCGTGGCATGGTTGTTCAGCAGTGTTTTAGGGTCGGCATAGGCGTAATTTGTAGATCAACAACGCAACAATACTAATGGTCAAAACGTAAGGGATACTTTTTATCGCAGACGCACCGACAACACCACGCAAATAATGTAACTATACTTGGAGTCAGTACTTTGCTAATTTATTCAGTAACAATTTCATTTTAGTTTTGAGTAAATCAAGCAATTGTAACAACGGCAGTACGTTAGAATGTTCACTCACCCCTTATTTGAAAAGTCACACAAGACTGGTCCAGTCAGTAGCGAGTGTACCCACCGTTTGCAGCCAAGCATTCAATGCAGCGTTGGCGCATGGAGTTCACCAGGGTTCGGAAAACATGTTGTGGGATCGCTTCCCACTCTTGATGCAGAAACTGAGTCAGCTGGGGGACGCCCTGAGGTGGGGGTGGTTGCTGACTACACGTTGCCCCAGCACGTTCCAGAGGTGCTCGATGGGAACCAGATCAGGTGAACGAGCTGGCCACTCCATCCTCCTAATCCCCCGTTGCTCAAGGTACTCAACCACCACACGCGCGCAATGAGGGCGAGCGTTGTCGTCATGCAGAATAGCATTGTCGCCTATGCTTTGGAGAGCTGACTGGATGAGGGGCTGCACAATCTCGTCCCGATAGCTCAGTCCAGTCAGGGTGCCTCGGATGATGTGGAAGGGGGTCCTGCTGAAGCCTGCCCAGACCATGACTGAGCCTCCTCCGAAGCGATCCACCTCCTGGACGCATCCATTTGTGAATCGCTCGCCCTGGCATCTCCAGACCCTCACCCTGCCGTCGTTGAAGGACACAGTGAACCATGACTCATCAGCAAACAGAGCCTGAGTCCACTGGAGTCTGCTCCACCTCAAATGTTGACGACACCAGGCAACCCGGGTTCTGCGATGAGCTGGAGTGAGGGGTATTCTCACTGCTGTTCTGCATGAAGCCAGGCCAATTTCGCGCAGACGTCGGCAGACTGTGCTTCTGCTGACGTTAACGTTTGCAGCTTGCATCAGTTGACGTCGCAGAGTGGTTGACGTGACAGTTCGGTCGCGCAGAGCCGCCACACAGAGGTATCTGTCCTCCCTTATGCTGGTGCAGCGCGTTCGTTCTGAGCAGGGTCATCGTTCTGCCATTCCAGTTTCTTGGAATCGTGCCATCAGCCTCTGGATCACTGAATGGGACACATCAAGACGTCTCCCAACTTCTCGTCCGGAAATTCCATCCTGCAGCCATGCTAGCGCCCGACCTTGATCTACTGGCGTTAGACTTCGTCGTGGTGGCATGGTTAGGAAAGTGACAATTATGCCCCTACTGTAACGTTATTTGTAGCGAAACAGAAGTGCTCAGTGTTCACGACTGACCTTTTTAGCACGTGCATCACGACCTTACCGAGTTTTCCCACCTGCCTGCCTTTGGTACGCTTGCCAATATCACACTGCTTTTCACAAAAACTGACGATGTTTCACGTGCATTTGACACGTTCGTGGAAATTGATGAATTGTTATCTATTGTTCCCTGTACAGTGGACTGTCTAAGGTCAACTTTTAAACCATTTAGATGGAAAGAACTGTGTATTTTATTAGCGTACTTGCGACGATAAAAAATGACACAAAAAGTGGGGTGGCCCTTAAGTTTTGACCATTAGTATAGGTCGATCACGCGTCGTGCAGTCGTTGAACTCGAAATTTTCAGAGTAGAACGCTGCGCAATCACAAATATACGGACTGACGAGCAAAAGAAATGCCACATTTTAGGAGTGTTTCCGATGAGTCAAAAAATGTCGTATTTCTTTTGCTCGTCAGTATACATCATGGCAGCAGAAATCTACGGCGGTCTGCTGTGGACCTACGAGGTATAGTTCCTTTAATGAACCTTTCAATTATACAGTGAATGCAAACTGTCTTTCGAAAATTTTGAGCCTGCAAAATGTGTCCTCTATCAGGTCCATGATTTTGGACCTCATGGCTTAGAGAAAAGGACCGAACTCACAGACCAGAACAGCACATAGTTTTTATCGGCAACGCACATAGTTATTGTCTTCAACACAGATCACCACGAACACCCATTTTTTTTTTTTTTTTTTTTTGTCTAGCGTATTAAAAATACGGTAGACTTAAGGATGGGGCTGGTCGGAGCGCGTTACGTACAATGCAAAGGACATAACAGGCGGGCGGGGCTCATGTCTGGCAAAAATGAAACAAGATAAAAACAAGATGGGATAAACCATAACCCACAAAGTCCCTTCTATATGAGAACTGTCCTCGCTGTCAATGGTCTCTACCTTTTGTCTTTGACCTGATTCTGATGTTGAATCATCTCCTATTGAAAAAGTCTTGCAGATCTGCCAATGCGTCAGTGAGTTCTATAAGGGGCGCAGGACATACGCGTCATTGATTTGTCAAACGTCATTACTTTTTGTCATGACGTATGTTTTAGTTTTTACGTAATTTTATATTATACGTGATATGAGTTTCCCTTTAGCTTATAGGCTTGAGAAAATAGTGACAAAACTAGAACTTCACGGTACAATTTCAGTCTTGCTATAATTTGAGTGAAAGCAGGTTGATTTTACCTAGCTACATGATATACTAAGTACACGGGTGACCTGCATGCTCTTCTGAAAGCGCGTCGATGTGTGTGTGCATTTTAGTGCGTGCGTGCGCGCGCGCTCCAAACATCTCCAAGAGACATGGATCCTCACGCGCCTGGAGGACGCACGAGGATCTATTCCTCCTGGAGATGCGCGCATGTTTGTGTGTGTGTGTGTGTGCCGGTGTGTGTGTGTGTGTGAGAGAGGGAGAGAGAGAGAGAGAGAGAGAGAGAGAGAGAGAGAGAGAGAGAGAGAGAGAGAGAGAGAGAGAGAGAGAGAGAGAGAGAGAGAGAGAGAGAGAATGACGTCATATATGAGTATATTTGAGTATTATGTCAGTGTTGGCGTGGTGACGGGGTTGCCTCTTTTACGTCACAGCCACTGTCTGACTTTTCTAGAAGTAATTGTTTTTTAGTGTTTTAATTTTTTTCTGAAAAGAATTAATTTTTACCAAAGAAGTTGAAAGGATACAAAGCTGGCTAACGAACTCATCCAATGTCTTTCTCCAAACTAGCTATATGCAAAAGTTCAATTATATATGACAAAATTACGGACTCTAATCTGGGTCAACCGACATCCTATAAACGGTTGTTTATGTCTTCAATGAGACATTCAATTACAATATGCTCGGCGGCTCTCTTAGCTACCTACTTAAGATAGTATTTCGCCAAGTATCAGGCGTATGTCTACAGAAATATCGGAGATTATCTTGTTTGCAAACATACGCACACACATACATACGCACATGCATACATACATACATACATACATACATACATACATACATACATACATACGCACATACGACGCTTCGCGTCAAATGTACGTTCAGCAGCGAGGTTAGCGTAACTACTCATGACGTAATTTTTATATTGTTGCTTCAATTGTTACAGGTTTAGCCTGCCCGCCTTTGACATCATGGACATGCTATTAAATTGGCCCCACCGCGACCCGTCCTAAAAAGTCCCTTCTATAAATAGAAGGGACTTAATGAGGTTTAGCCACTTTAACCTTGCTGTTGAACACGATAATCTCCGAAATATCTGTACTCACAAGTTTGAAACTTGATTAAGAATCTTCGAGCATATTGTAATTGGGTGTCTGATTGAAGACATAAAAGGCCGTTTATAGAAAGTCGGTTGAGTCCGCAATTTTGATTATATGCCCTTGAAATTTCGGATATGGCTAGTTTGTAGAAAGATATTAGATGAGTTCGTTTTGTACCTCTTCGACATTTTCGAAAATAAAAGTTCAATGCGGGAAAAAAATGTAAAACTAAGACTCCATGATCTCATCGGAAGAAACAAACATTCTGCCATTTGTATTTGTACCTTTGATATTGAATGAGTTCATAATCCAGCGTTGTACCTTTAATTAATTCATTTTTACCCGTTTTGGAGCCACTATTTACTCCCATCAAACAGTCAGCCTTGGTGTGGAACAAAACAGTCAGCTCTGATTCGTCAAGCAGGCCTTTCGGATGAGTGACGTGAAACATCAATTCTTCACAGTGTACACGGCGTCGTGAGACTAGCAATGCCATGAAGTCAAGCTTATAGTGACGTCATTTTGCTGCTCGTGCTATTCTTCTTCTACATGTGAATTCCTGTCGATACTCCAGCCCACACAGTGTACTAATGGCGGGCAGCGCCGTGTGTCTGTCTTTATTTGTGTGCACCGGCATGTGTGTTGATCAGAGGTTGGATTAGAGAGGAATGAAATGGATCATCATGATAAGCTTAAAAATATGAACAACTCTGAATGTTCCTAAAAGAAAAGCGTACGGTAGACTTTGGGATGAAATCCTCATCTTGTTAATGATTTTCCGGCCGATTTCCCTTACTTTGCATACTTTTTCCTTTTTTAAAAATTTATTTAACCATGAAGCTGTAGGTCATCTGAGGCGGAAACAGAGGGAAACATAATTTAAAACTATTGTTGACGCATACCCAATAAGCAAAAGATCTTCCGTGCGCGGGCCAACAGCGGCCGACGACGGCCTGAGGAACTTCTGCTTACTTAGCTTTTCTTCCGTCTGGTTCGTCAGGCCGCCGGCGGACAAATAGTGCGTGTGAGTGTGTGTGTGAAGGGGGTGGGGGGGGGTGGGGGGGGGGGCGAGGTGTGTAGGTGGGCGGGGCGGAGGCGTCAGGTGGGGGGGGGGGGATTGAATTTCCCGGATTAATATCGGCTGCTGGCTGTTCAAAATGTCCGAAAGGCGCTTAAATAAGTACGTGAAGAGAATATTTTCTGCCCGAGTAATTCATAATCCTCCCTCGTGTTTTACGTATTAAGTAGGTTTTGCCGATCCAGACATCCTTGGAAATGTTTTTTTTTTTTAATCAATTATATGTTGTTTTTTTTCATTTTTTGGGTCGCTTCAGCACTGTCTACTTAAAATGTCATTTTCAAGAATGAGTAATTATAGTTTTATATCCCTGTGTCGGCGAATTTCGTTTTGACCTTTAAGCGTGTCTTTTCTGCGTGTGTTACGTTTGTGGTTGTGTCAAGTTATTCTTTTTAGGGCAAGTGTGTGTGAATCATAAGAAAGATTCGATAATTAGTTGAGTTATTCTGGATAAAAATCACGTACCTTTTTAGTGTAATTCTTTTTCTTTTGCCCGTAGAATTGCGATCGATTTTTGTTGAGTAGCTAGAATTTTGCGTATTGTTACTACATTGTTTAAAGTCCGACCTACATTAGCCTGGAAAGTTCGGGAAGGGTCGCGATTGTTCTAGTGACCTCAAATATGAGGTCAAAGTTTTGTAGTACACATGTTGGCTACGTTTCGCAACATTTACGGATTGCGCCTAGATGTTAGTGGGAGTTTGTAGATTGCGTTTCGCAACATTTACGGATTGCGCCTAGATGTAAGTGGAAGATTGTAGATTGATCTATAGTGTTTTTAATGAATATTAATTTCATTTTTGGTTATGTTTTCTTTTCTGATTGGTTGAGTTATGTAGTTTGCTGGATTGATCTGGAAATTTGTAATAGTATAAAATAGCCTGTTAGGAAATATGTGTGTGCACTGTATGGGAGACACAGTGTATCAAAACTGCGGATGCATTGTACGAGACAGTGCATCAACGTGTGGATGCATTTGTGGACGCATTTTGCTGAATGTGCATCGTGAAAATAAAGTACTGTTGGAACTGTTACTCCAGTGTGGTCTACAACCTTGTGCTACGTGTGACGAGTTGCAACTGAGTGGAGTTTCTTTACAAGAACCCTACGTGAGTGTGTCTGGTGTGATTCGCATCATACTATGTATGACAACGACTACCACGTAACATCGTGGTAATCCCCTGAGCAGAATTTGTCAAAGTTGTGTGTTATGATGTAAAAAAAAATCTGTATCGTGTTCCGCGACCATGCCCTCCGCAATAAGCATGGCGTTTAATCAGCCAAATTGGCGTCTGCGAGAATGATGTTTGTGTGTGCGAAAAGCCTTGATACTAAACTTTCGGTTCTCGTCGGCAGACAAGATTGGTAAAGACTTGTTGAAAATGTCTCCTGAGATTTTCCCTGCCATCTGGCTTTTACTATACAGATGGTTGCTTTGAAGGTTGAAAGCTTTTGTCAAACCACAGTGCATCGTCTCTTTTGATTGTCAGGCGAGAAGTGTCTTTGTGCGCCTATGGGTGAAGTGTCGCTGAGAGCGCTCCCCAGTAAGCAAACGTCATCGGGCCCACGACGGCCGCATTGGGCGCGCGCCCGATAGTGCGCGGGCCCACTGCGGCCGTCTTGGGCCTGAATACGTTTTGCTACTGGTGTTGCTTCCGCCGCGCGCGGAGACTCTCAAGCACGTCAGCGCGCATCACCCGTATGGCCTCCATGCACTGATGACAGCCATGGCCTGACGGAATCAAAACAGGAGTATGATCACAGGATACTCCGGTTAAAACCATGTCCGTAGGAAGTATGGCCGCGCAGCTCTTCCGTCACTGATGGCGCCGGCAATTTCAGGTAGTAAGTGGAGAGAGTTTTCCGCGAAACTTGTGGTCGACACAGATTATGGGTGAATGCCATTAGAAGAAGGCAATTATTGTGACACCTATCTAGTATCATACTCCGGTGTCTCCAATCTTATTTTACGCAGAAGTGTTGAAAATGAGAATATCGAGTGTAGACGGCTAGTTGGATACGCAAATGAATACCTTAAACCCATCACTGCCAGCGCCTTGAAATGATTTTTTCTGGCAATCATCGCGAGTTCATCTCGGTCTCACCAGAGGGTTCCTATTACGCAAGGGTCATCAGGCCGAAGTCGGCCGCAGTGAGCCCGCGCACATTCGTGCGCGGGCCCACTACGGCTGACTTCGGCCAGATACCATTTTGCGTACTGCGGTGTCTGTCTCACCAGAGATATAACCTACATCCTAGTGACGCTCGGAGCGAGTCAGGGGAACAAAAACTCTTCGATTCCCTCCCCCAGCGGCCCACAATGGCATGCACATGCACATGAATGAGGCCAGCAAGAGTCGCAGATCTGCAGGAGACCCGTTTGGAAGTTTATTGTGCTCTGGCATAGAAGGGGTTTTGTAAAGTGGGGAAAAAGGTCAAAATAATGAAACTATCGATTTTGTCTGTGTTTTTCAGCATGTATTTTGTAAATATGGAATCGATACTACAGAATCATTTTAATTCAATTTTCTTTTAAGGTTGAGAGAGAGAATCAATGAATCAATGAATCTTTATTTTACAACGGTAAAGATATTAACAATGCCAGAGGCAATGTCATTTTTCAAATCTGCCGTTGCTACATCTACAAACACAACAATTACATTACATTAATACATGTATAGGACGAACGCCTACGGTGTGTTGGGGGAGTTGGAGCAATGGTAAGGGGGAAAAAAGAAAAAAAGAAAAAAAAAAAGAAAAGAGCAACAACACAGCAGCACTATACATACACAGCAATAGAATGGGTACATTACTAACAATGATATCTACGTATAGAAAGCAAAGCTTGAAGATAGTTATGGCTGCGAAGATAAATGTTCAAAAAGACTTTTCTTGAAACATGATACCGTTGGAGTGGTCTTCGTGTGGGATGGAAGGGAATTCCACAAAGTCGCCCCCGAGAATGCTAGACTGGTTTTAAATAAGTCTATTCTGGTTTTGGGTACTACATATAGGCTTTTTGTATCTCCATAGCGGGACTGTGACCGGACTAGCAGCTGGGTTAGATATTCCGGAGTGTTGTCATTCCGAATCTTAAAAAGGAGAACACCTTTGTTGAATGCAAACTGCTTTTTGAGAGAAAGAAGTCCCGCTTTGTAAATCTTATCATCCGTTGTCAAAGTAGGATCAGGTAAAATTAATTTCGCTGCTCTTCTGTGTAAGGAGTTCAGTCTTTTTAAATGTACATCTCTGCAGCCATCCCACACCGTCGAAGCATAATTAATGTGGGACTGAATATGTGCATAATAAAATAATTTTCTGGTTTCAAAGTCAGTGAAGTGCTTCAGTTTGGACAGCATGAAAATGTTTCTTGAAACAGTTTTACACACTTTATGTGTGTGTGCCTGCCATTTGAGCTGATCATCTATGATAATTCCAAGGAGGCGGTGTTCAGACACTTGCTCAATAGAATTGCCTTCGAAGGACAAATCAAGTGAAAGGGGGTTTAATTGGTGTTTTTGGCGTGTCGCAATTACCATTGACTTGGTTTTTGCTGGATGGATACTCATCGAATTACGTTCACACCAGGCGGACACCTCATCAAGGCTCTGTTGTAAGTCATCTGCAACCACATTAAGGTTTTTATTTGCCGTGTGGATTGACGTATCGTCAGCAAACAAGTCACATTCGACAGATTCTGACGTTAGGTGAAGAGGCAGATCGTTGATGTATAAACAAAATAGAAGAGGGCCTAACACTGACCCTTGAGGTACTCCAAACTTAACCTCCTTCACTTCAGAGTGAGATCCATTAACTACAACCTTTTGCTTTCTTCCCTTTAGATATGAACTAAAGAAGGAAACTGCTGAGACGTTTTTTAAATAATGACTAAGTTTGCTTATCAGAGTGTCGTGGTTAACCAGGTCAAACGCCTTCTTAAAGTCAAGGTAAATAACACCCGTCAGTTGAGAATTGTTTACGTTAGATAACCACTTATCTGCAAGTCTGCTTAGCGCTGTATGACAGGAATACTTCGGACGAAACCCAGACTGGAAGGGATGAAGCATATTATTTGTCTCTAAATACTGAGACAAATGTTTGTGTACATGTCGCTCGAGAGGTTTGCTTAACACGGACAGTAACGAAATCGGTCTATAATTATTCAGATTTCCCCTGTCCTTGGATTTCGGTAGTGGAATTACTTTTGCAAGTTTAAGCTGTGTAGGAAATACACACTGATGGAGACATAGGTTGTAAATGTATGTCAGCGATTCAACAATGTAAGGTAGGGATAGTTTCAGAACTTTAGCATTTATGTCATCAGGGCCTGATGACTTCTTGTTCGCGAGACTACTTATGAATTTACCTACTTCATGTATTGCAATCGATGGAATGCTAAAAGGAGTCACAGTCTTCTGATTGCAGTAGTTAATTAAAATATCGAAACACTTATCATTGACACTTCCTTGTGTTGAAAAAACTTCAGCAACAGACAGGAAGTGATTATTAAACATGTCAGCGGATAGATCACTAGGGATTACCGTGGATGCACTAGAGCCTCGGGTAAGGGAATTCAGGACGCGCCAAATAGCAGACCCGTCTTTGTTGTTTTTAATAGTATTTCTTACAAAGGCTTTTTTCGCTTCGCGTAACATATACTTGACGCGATTACGCTGCTTTTTAAACTCGTCAAACTTCTTTTCTCTCCTGAGGGTGTTCCTAAACTCCATGGCCTGCATCAGTTCTTTTGTAATCCATGGGGGTAGTACCGCGCTTTTGACACGCCTCTCCCTGAGGGGTGCGTGTTTGTTGAGTACCCAAAGGAAAATGCTGTACCATGCAGATAGAGCAACCTCTGGGTCGTTGGACTCGGTTACTGAGTCAAAGCACGCATTACTAAGATCATGTAAAAATGCGTTTTGGTTAAAATGTTTAAAAGAGCGATATGTTACGGTGATATGACCTTTCTTTTTAGTCTTTGGAATTTGCGCAGCCCATTTACACACTACAGGGAAATGATCGCTAATGCTCAAGTCGGGAACAGAAACGTCAGTCACAGATTTAGGGTTATTGGTATAAATATGGTCTATGAGAGTGGATGATGCAGCAGTAATCCTAGTGGGTGACTGCACCAGCTGCACCAGCCCAAATAAGGAAGATGTTGTTTCCCACGCGGTGTGGGGTTTCAGTAAATTGATATTGAAATCACCCATTAGAATGATGTCGGTGTTTACTTTACAGACTTTATCTAAGTTACAGGTGAAATGGTCGTACCAACTAAAGTCAGCCGCCGGGTTACGGTACAAGAAGCCTACGTATGATGGAGCCAAAAAAGGACGCTTTACTTCAATCCACACGCACTCAACATCTGCGGCTTCTAGATCTTGCCGTCTACGGACTAAGTGTTGAATAGACTGGTGGATGTAGACGGCAATGCCTGTTTGGCCTGGGGAGGAAGGATCTCTTCTGATTACAGAAAAGTTAGGGATACTAATGGCTTCATCACTGATGTTCGAGCTCAAGCGTGTCTCAGTGACGCCAAACAAGTGAAACGGTGACGGTGTGGGATTGTTAAGAAAACAAGCTAAGTCAGGTATCTTATTGTAAAGATGAAACACGTTAAGATGGCCTACACGTAAGGTACATTCCCTTATGCTCGCTTTCGCCATTGAGGCTAGCACAGGCATAAAAGATTATAACACAAAAAGAATGTAAACTGTCTCACAACACAAAAGAAACACACACACACAAAAGTAACAATCATACACACAGTGCAAACCGGATAGGTACAGGTGAACCGTCAAACAGAACTACACAAAATAATTTGATAAACTGACAGTGCAATAAAACAAATTAAAGCAATAGCGCGTTTTCACTGCAAACAAGATAATGTCCAGTTTTGTGCTGATAATGTCAACGAATCTGCACAATCTATACCACAGAGCCAGCGGAAAAGACTATTTTCCACTCGCCCAGCGGTTTGAGTGCAGAGGTTTTAAGTGACCTCTGATTCTTAGTATAGATGTGGCACAGCGCACAAACTAAGTCACGCGTTGCGCTTTTCAATAATTAAGTCACAATCACGTAAGACCTGTGACTTTATCATATGGATAGTGCCTTGTACTTGTACACCAAAACCTGTGGACAATGTCATTAGCAACACAGCCCGTGCAACAGTCACCACTGGCCAACAGTCTAATCTTGTCAAGAGGCACGACCGTGCACACACACTAACGACATAAAAAGGCAAAATGAAATGTTCCGATAGGAAAAGTCTGATGATAGTCACAAACTATAATCAAGTGTCGAGTCGTAATATGAGATAAAGGCACCGTTCAAACTTCCATATGTAACGCGGTTAACGTCTCTTCGTGTGCACACTAACATTACATAATTATCAGATAGTCATAAGCAACGCGCATGCGCGCCGCGTATGAGTAACCAGTAATTACTATTTCGGATTTTATCAAGACAAATGAGGGGTATAGATATTGGATTATTACCAGAGAGTCACGTGCAGCGCTCATGCTCGCTGCAAATGAGTAACCGATAATTAGTATTTCCGATTATCAAGGCTAAGGGATAGTGTATCGGATACTCACAAGCAACGCTCACACGCATTACAAGTGATTAGCCGACAATTAGTACTTCGGTAGAAAAGGCAGCAGTAGTTGGGCGATGATCTGCATGGCCTGGGCTGAATCGTGGCTAGGGTTGCCCGTTATTCCTGATTGTTCCCACCCTCGGGGGCTTGTGGCGGGCGCAGCAAACGGGTGACCGGCGGGTGCGTACCCACTAGCCTGCGGCATGCTGGGGAAGTCCACTTGTGACGCGATGTGCGGCCTGGCGTGTCCTTGGTCAGCGAAATGTGAAGGGGCGTGGCCAGACGAGTGGTTGTATGGTCGCGCTGGGGCCGGGCCGTGGTGTGACGTCATTAAGGGCCCGCCATGACCCTGCTCACGTTCGTGGAGAGAACCGGGACCGGTGTGGGGGTTGTATCGGTTTCGGCGTGCCAGTTCTTGATATTTGGGAAAATGGCCGACGCCCCGGGGAGAAGCGTCATGATGGCTGTCCTGGCGATGACAGTTTCTGGGCTGCCTACTGCCACTGACTTGTCGGTTTTCACCTGCCTCAGGTGTGTCAAGTTGTGGGGGCGGCGTAGAGCACCTGCCTCAGGTGTGTTTTGGGGGCGGCGTGGAGCACCCGCAAAGCGGATGTTCATGGCTAGTTTCATGGCACCGACAGGACTGGGGTGAATGCCATCCTGGTACAGCTTTTTCCTTGGGGCTCCGTTGGCTGTGAGGAAGGTGGGGGTGTTGTCGATGAACAGAATTTTCATCTGATCACAGGCCTCCCTAAGGGCATCATTAGATTCGGAGGCGGGGGCGAAGAGGGGGTGGTTTTGACCTCTCGGGGGCATGATTGAAGAGGCCTGAATACGGGATTCGGGGAAGACGGAGGAATGGAGGCGGATGAGGTGCATCCACGCCTGCTTGGTGACGGGGCCCTGCTGTCTGCAACTGTTGATGCCGACGTGGAATGTCACCAGGCGAATGTGTGGCATCGTTGGCTGTTCACGGAGCCACTCAGCGAGTTCACTGACGCTCAGCCCCGACACAGACAGATTCTGTACCTTTACTCCGTCAACAGACATCCTCTGCGCGTCAACCCATTTCAGAACCGAGTCGCCGATAAGTAAACGATCGACATCAGTTTTAACGGTCTGGGCTCGCAGGTTGCACAACGGGGTGCTCGAAGAGGAATTCGAGCGGCCTTGGCTGAATTCACGGGAGTCCTTGGCGGCGTTAGCTGTGGTGGCATCACCGGCATCGACATCATCACCAGAGTTGTGCTGCTTCTTGCCAGCACCAATACCGGCACCAGAGTCCTGCTGTTTCTCGCCGCCTTCAGACAGGACAGCGAACATATTTTTCACTGTGATGTCAGGGTGTGGTGTGTGCTGAACATTACAGCTAGGAGACAGCGAATGGACGGATGGTGATGAATTGTTTGAGGGACGCGCAGTATGAGCCGTGGGAGTAGCGGCAGGAGCCGGATTGGCATGTAGTTCTGCGGCTGGGGTTAGCGCCTTTACCTGCCGTTCGATCTCGTGGAGCTTACTAGCATGGCTGTCTCTGGAGGAGGTCAGCTGGTTCACGCGATCAGCGAGCCCTTGCTGTTTCTTCGTCACAGGCTCTAGTGACGAGTTGATGGCCTCTGTGACGAATTTGTCGGTGGCTCTGGAGCAGTTTTTTATTTTTACGTCGCTGTCTCGGGCGTGGGTGTCGAGCTGCGCCTGTAGGTCGTATATAGCGGCACAGCGGGATTTCAGCTCTGACAGCTCCCTGCGTGTTTCCTCCAAAGCGGCTGTCAGAGTGCGGATGGTGGCCGAGTTAATCTCCAGCTGTTTCTGCATCTGGAGCATGCACGCTGGATTGGTGACACTAGAGGTGAGGGGAGTGATACAATCAGGGCGCTTCGTGACCTGATCAGGCGTGTTGACAGTCGCGTCGCCGGAGCGGGGAGGGGTCACGGTTGGCAGAGTTATGAGAGTGAGGTCACTAATACAAATAGTCGAGTCCCGAGCCGCCAGTGACAAGTCACTCACGGGTGGCTGCGCGGGTTCATCTCGCGTGGCGGTGAGTTGCTCGGGGTTCAATGCGTCCGTCGCTTCGGCCTGGGGGCACTCATCCGTAACAGGATTAGCGAGGGAGGGTGAAGGGTCGGCTGGAGTGGGCTGGGTGAGCAGACTGCTGGCCATCTTGGTAACACTGTCCCTCAAGGCTTCAAACTCCTCGTCAACCCAAGTTTGGCAGCAGTTACCTTGGGCTAGACCGGTCCCGGTGGTGTAATACAGTGTTACTGTGATCAGTTTCCGGTCCCCATTCAACAACTGGATAATTGTTTCAAACAGTCCTTGGGGATAAGACGAATCGACCGGAGCAGAGACTGTCAGGTTCTCGTGGTGTTGATTCCTGTCTCTCCATAGGAGGGTGACACCAGGGGGCAGAGGTACATCCACGTAGAAAGAATGTAGAGCTTTTCTCCACAGGGGTAACTTCCAGCCCTCAGTCTCAAAGGTCACTTGTATCGGGTCATTTGTTTTAGTTATTCTTTCCAGTGAAAGTCTAGAGTTAGCCGCTGTGGAGCGTGTTGTCGGGCGCATAGTGGAAGGATGGTGGCGGTGCCATAATCAGCTTACGCTTGGTGTGTCGACATGTTTATCACGGCTGTTTGGCCCAGCGCTAGTACGGCACACTTAAGGTTTGTTCCAGGCGAGCAGAGAAACTGGGTCAAAGCTGCATGATGCTCGCGCGGGGGATGTAACAAGACTCCCGCCTGCCAGGCCGACCGGCTGGCAAGCTGGCCTCCCTACAAGCGCAGTGCAGTAACTTAATTTCGGAAAATGAGTGTGAAATATGAAGTTCACAGTCCTGAAACTACACCATATCAGAGAATTCACTAAGCACAAACAGTCTGCCAAGAATCATAATTGCAGAGTAAACTTTGCCAGTTATTGAATGCAGAGAAACTTACACGCGATGCGCACAGTAAACAAGATGGCGGAGAGGGAGAGAGAGAGAGAGAGAGAGAGAGGGAGGGAGAGATTCTGGTTCGCTCTCTCGCCGAGAGCGAAACGGACCAATTAAAATCATCAGTGAAAATGCATGAGCTGCACATCCACTGGGATTATACGCATCGATACATATATAACGTGAGAGGTCATGAGAGGTGCCCTCGGCGTCTTTAGCCGCCAAGCGGATCAGGTACTATCCATGAACTTCCCCCGTCGATCCAGCAACATTTTGTCGCTGGGCGTGCAGTGAAAATTGCAGCGGGGTCTGGCTTGAAAAATACAATAGAGGGTTTAAGAGAAAGAGCTAAAAGAAATCGGACGATTTTCAAGCAGGAAATAAGCGTCTACGACCTCCCGGTGTCGACACTAGTGGGTTTGAGACATTGTAAGGGCAGATCGACAAATGCTGTTCTTTGAAGGTTAAATGAAGTCCATTTTTGTACCACAATCAAAATCTTTATGTCTCAGTTTTGCCGTCAAAGGGCAGAATATGTGTGTTATATTTACTTCTTTGATTCCTTTCTCTATATCTGTCTATTGAGATGATCATTTTGACTTACCGGGAAATGCGCATTATTGGAACGAAACAAGATGGGGATTTTATCCCAAAGTTGACCGTATTGTTTGGAGCTCACACGCGTTTATCTTCCAGGAACATTCAGAGTTGTTCGTATTTTCAGCGGTTAGCGGTTAGCATGACGTAATTTTTATCGTGTTCCGTCACTGTCAGAGTCTGATGTGTGCCCGCCTATGTTCGTTATTTGCATGCTACGGAACGTGCTCCGACCAGCCCCATCCTAAAGTCTACCGTATTTTCAATACGGTAGACAAACAAGATGGTATAAACCATAACCCACAAAGTCACTTCTATATGAGAGCTGTCCTCGCTGTCAATGGTCTCCACCTTTTGCCTTTGACCTGATTCTGATGTTGAAATATCTCATATTGAACAAGTGGAAGATTTCATCCCAAAGTCTACCGTATTGTTTTGAGCTTACATGCGTTTTTCGTTTAAGAACATTCACAGCTGTTCGTATTTTCAAGCTTATCCTTCTGATCCATTTTCCCTCCTCGCTAAGCCAACCTCTGATCAATACACACGTCGGCACACACAAATAAAGACGGACACACCGCGCCTTCCGCCATATGCCTTTGTGGGCTCAAAGACAGTATAATGTATTGTCTTTGGTGGGCTGGAGCAGCAACAGGAATTCTGAAGAAAAATTAAAAAAGCACCAAAACGACGTCACTATAATCTTGACGTCATGGCATCGCTAGTCTCACGACGCCGTGTACACAGTGACGAAATTGATGTTTCACGTCACTCATCCGAAAGGCACGCAGCCTCTTCCAGGGCTGACTGTTTTGTTCCACAAAACCTCTTCCAGGGCTGACTGTTTAATGGGAGTATATAGTGGATCCAAAACTTGCAAAAACGAATTAATTGTTATTCAAAAAGTTGAAGAGGTACAGAACTGGCTAAGGAACTCATCCAATGTCTTTCTGCAAACTAGCTGTATCCAAAATGTCAAGTAAATGTGACAAAAATTACGGACTCTAATCTAAGTAAACCGACTTTTTATAAACGGTTTTTTTTATGTTTTTAGTGAGACATCCAGTTACAACATGCTCGGAGGCTCTCTTAGCTACCCCTTAAATAAAGTATTTCGCTAAGTTTCAAGCTTGTGCGTACGGCAATATCTGAGATTCTCGTGTCTACATACTATCTCACACACACACACACACACACACACACACACACACACACACACACACACACACACACACACACACACACACACACACACACACACACACACACACACACGACCTTTTGCGCCAAATGTACGTAATTTTTAGGTTTAGGCCTTCCCACCTTTGACATCATGGACATGCTATTCAATTCTCCCCACCGCGACCCATCCTAAAAAGTCCCTTCTATAAATAGAAAGGACTTAAAAAAAAGGGACTGCAGTGCAAAGGACGAGGGCAGCTAAGTCAAATTGCATGAATGAGCACAGTCATGCGCCAGCCAATAAGCAAGGTGCTCCGCTACAGCGGATCACCTTGCTTAGTGGCTGGCGCAGGACTAAGCTCACTCATGCCGCTGACCCGTGGACAATCTTCGCACAGCTATTATATAGCAGAACGAGATTTGACGTCTTTTGCAGGCCGATTTCCCATTTTAGCTCAAAGAAAAGGGGACATCACGGTGCTCACTGAGTGTGATACGGACACGCACTATGCGACACTTTATTCCCTACCACTGGTCGCACTCTATGGCGCTTTGTTTCAAAATGTAACACACAAAAAACGAATAATATTATTAATCCTTTCCCTGCAAATATACTGTACGTACATTTTTGTTTGTGAAATCTTGGTTCGTTCAGCGACCAAAAAAGACCAACACCGTCCGAGAAACATGGATACAAACTGGTCTCAGCAAGAGGCAGCTGGGGGCTCGTGAGGATCTATGTCCCTTGCAGTTGGATCGTGTTTGCTTTTTCCTCTGCAGTGAATACTATTTTGAAGAAAAAAATTATATAAGATTTTCAAAACAGTGTACCAAAGTTTGCTTCGAAAATAAGTAAATAGATAAGGTAAACGTAACGTCAGCCGTTAATCGTTGGTACTCGTAAAGCCATGCGCGGGTCGACTGGCCGACATCGACCCGATAACCACGAATGTTTACATATTTGACAGAACAACACGGATCCAGAGCAGACCAGACCAACAAAACAGACGCATGCCCAGTGCGCAATAGGCCATCGGGCCGATGGCATTTGCACACAGGGTGGGTGACAGTCTTCAGAAAGCTGAATTTCCGTATTTTTGGTTTATACAGAAGAGTCAGACTGTTCCATCTGGAAGAGACATACATTCTCATGAGCCCGTGCGAATGCACAGGCTCGTGAGAATTCATATCTCTTGCTGACCATGGATGACTGCATGAGCAGAGTTAGTCCGTGGACCATTTCAATCAATTAATTTTTTCACCCGCGTAGACGGGAAATGTCTGAAGAAATCCGAGGGATGGAATAGAGGGCGGACGGGGCCCTTCCTGAGCGAACCCATCTTGAAAGAACTAAACTGAACTGTTGGCATTTTGTTTTGTTAACTTTAAAATCTCATTCAGTTCGTGAAGTAAGAACATTAATTTTTCAATAGCACTTCGCGGCAATAGTTACTGAGGGGAATCACTCAGCGCTAGACAGACAAACAGTTAGATCCCCTGCCCCCGCCTATCAGGCACCCATTCGCCAGCCCACAGAGAAATACGCAGGTATAGAACAAGACGATCATCTACATCCCTAAAAAGGATGCATCAGGTCTCGCTTATAACCCATGTCTTTCTCCGGAACTTAGGAAGTAGGCAGGAGAAACATACATACACAAACACGAAGGTACATTACTATATGTGGTCGGCTAAATACCCTGATTTCCCACAGCAGATGCACAGAACATTACACAACAATGTAACGATACAAATTTGCCTCGAGTTATAGATACTCACAAACCAGATAGGTGAGGCTAGCGCTGGCAGAATTGTACACAAACCAAGGGGAATCACTCAGCGCTGGACAGACAAACAGTTAGATCCCCTGCCCTCGCCTATCAGGCACCCATTCGCAAGCCCACAGAGAATTTGTTGTGTAATGTTCTGTGCATCTACTGTGGGAAATCATGGTATTTACCCGACCACATATAGTAATGCACCTTCGTGTTTGTGTATGTATGTTTCTCCTGCCTACTTCCTAAGTTCCGGAGAAAGACATGGGTTATAAGCGAGACCTGATGCATCCTTTTTAGGGATGTAGATGATCGTCTTTTTCTATACCTGCGTATTTCTCTGTGGGCTGGCGAATGGGTGCCTGATAGGCGGGGGCAGGGGATCTAACTGTTTGTCTGTCCAGCGCTGAGTGATTCCCCTTGGTTTGTGTACAATTCTGCCAGCGCTAGCCTCACCTATCTGGTTTGTGAATAGTTACTGAGGTTTAACTCATTCAAGGCGCCCAGCATCAACTGAATGCTACAGAAGTGTTGTATAGCGTTGCCAGCGGCTACGCTATACATTTTTGTAGCTAATGATGCGGGGAGTCTTGAATGAGTGTACGCCGAGCAGCGGGGTAATAGTTTCTGTTTAGTGTGTACACATGCATCTTTTCTATAACAATTACCCCGTTCAGTGCCAGCTGACGCAGACCGTGTTTCTGCAATCTTTGTTAATTCGACACCCAAATCCCTAGATGTCCGAGGAACATAAGATTCAAAGTAGTGTTAGAAAGAGGTATAGATCCTCATGAGCCCCGCAACTGCGGAGGCTCATGAGGATCTATACTTCTTGCAGTCAAACCTCGTTCATTATCATTATAGCAAATTTTTCTTAAAACAAAGCATTGACAAGTGGGTTGTGACCGCACTTATGAAACCGACACAACATTAACTCGCCTTATGTCCGTCTGTTCATATAATATCCGACACGCAGTTACCAGCGGCAGTTCCATGACGATTTTGCCCGGCCTTGACAGATCTATCGGGTTCACTGAACTTCATTAACAAGTGGAAAGGATAATGGAAATGGTAAGCTGCTGTTTGCCACAGTAGGAAACAGCCAATGCCGCTTCTCAAATCTCCATACATCTCCTAACGATGTACACAGTTTTTAATCATCAAGATATAGACGGTCCAAGCATGCGAGCCCCTTCAAGTCAAGGCCGGATACCTAGTGCTCAAAAGGACCACGGACCGTCGTCCGCTGCAGATGACCCGCGCACGGCTACGAGGGTTGGCATCGGCCCGAGGACTTTGTGTCCGACCTTGACTTGGCGCTAGTCGAATCAGCAAAATAGAAAACTGTCACCCGCAATACAATACAATACAATACAATACAATACAATACAATACAATACAATACAATACAATACAATACAATACAATACAATACAATACAACTTTATTGTCTGTTCGAGTCAAAGCACGACGGAAACTTGCCTTTTGGCTCGTTATAACGCAACAAAACAAGACACTAATAAAAACTATAAGAACATTCCATTAAAATTATCATTGCAGCAATGTATCACAGGCAGTCTATCACAATCAATCTATCCCAAGATGGGAGGTAATGTTAAGTAGATCACACATTATATATCACGTCGTTATAAACAAGAGTTCACAATCGAGACAGCAGTTGGAATAAAAGACTTATTAAAAACATTAATGACACGTGAAACGTCTGCCTGATGGTAGCAGTTGAAACTGATCAAATAGTGGGTGACGAGGATCACTGACAATGCTAGCAGCTTTCCTTCGGACAGCCCTATGGTACAGATCATCTAATGGGTACTGTCCTAGATCAATGATTTTCCCAGCTGTTCTGACGATACGTGAAGTCTGCCCCTGTTTTTCATACTGAGGTTGCCATACAAAGCAGTGATGTTAAAAGTCAGTATGCTTTCAATCAGGCTTCTATAAACGGATTTTAAAACCTTGGAACTGACATCAAAACTTCTCAGTCTCCTAAAAAGGTACAGACGTTGGTTTGCTTTTTTTCATAGTCAGATCGGTTTTTCCAATAAAAGACAGCTTACTATCCACAACTATGCCAAGGTATTTAAATTCAGTGACCACTTCTACAGGTTGATAGGTACAAAAATATCATCAACTTTCCTGTCATCAATGACGAGCTCCTTGGTTTTCTGTACATTCATATCCAGAAAACGGTCTTTGCACCATGACTCTAATACTGCTATCTGTGCAAAGTACTCAGCCAGACTGTCTCCTTTTTGGAGTAGGCGTACAAGAGCCATGTCGTCCAAGAACTTTTAAGTGACGAAAAGTGGCAGTATGACAACGCATATGGTCTGTGTATATAGAAAACAATGTCGAAGAGAGAACACAACCTTGTGGGCAGCCCGAATTTAACACCATTTGGTCAGACTGCCATGTACATTTACACTGCAGTATGTCTGATTTAATAGTTATATAATCATATTACTGCTATGCTAAACATGTAAGTGATGTTCTGAACAGCGAAAAAGACTAACTTTCAAGAGGCATAGATTCTCATAAGCCCCGGCAAATTGCGGGGACTCATGAGAATCTACGCCTCTTGCTGGTCTACACTGCATGCATGTTCCTCATAAGTGTTGCATGTAAACCGACAGCGGCGTGGATTGTAGATTATGAGCTCCCCGCGGACTTTACATTTAATGTATACTGATCAACAAAAGAAACGCGAAATTCGAGTGTATGTTGTATTTGTATGATAAATTCACGAAAATACAAGTTACACTATTTTGATAGCCAGTGTACGAGCAACAACATGTAAGTATGCAGTCACCGTACTGTAGTAACCGTCATTGTTACCCTCCGTGTGCACGAGGCACCCGTATTGGTTAGGACGCACGGCGTATGCTTTCCACGCACGTGCATACACTGCAGAATGATGTTGGGTCATGAACTGTGTTCAGCAATGCAAGGCAATAAAAAATCAGCAGTGTTACGCCTTCTGTCACTTTTGCCGTTGCCACATTAACCATGCCAAGACTTAGTGCTCCCCAACGAGAACGAGTTCTTGGGCGTTTGGAAGCCGGAGAAGATCCACAAGCTGTGGCAGTGGCCTTTAGATGTCACTTTCGACCATATACAGTCTGCAGCAACGCTATCATGCCAACGGGTCTTCTGCTGACGCTCCTCGAAGCGGACGACCACGTGTGACAACTCCACGGATAGACCGCCACATTTTCCGGGCTCACATGCGAAATCGCTTTCAGCAGGCCGAGGAAACAGCAAGAGAAGTTATTGGCAACCACCAGGCACCCATCAGTGGCCAGACAGTGCGACGACGGCTAGAGGAGCATAATCTGCACAACCGCCGTCCAGCCGGTGGACCTGTTCTTACTGACCGTCATCGCCGTGCACGCCTACAGCGGTCACAGGCTCATGTCGACTGGACCTGGCGACAGTGGCAGAACGTCCTGTTCAGAGATGAGAGCCGCCACTGCATCAGCCATGCAGATGGGCGCATAAGAGTGTGGCGGAGGAGGGGTGAACGCTATGCTGATGGCTGTGTGCTGGAGAACAATGCCTGGAGCGGGCCAAGCGTGATGATTTGGTGTGGGATTACCCTGAACCAGACAGTAGGACCTGTGTTCTTCCGTGGACTCGTACCAGGTCGCGGAAATGGCATCACAGCTCAGCGCTACATTGACCAAGTACTACACCCATATGTCCTGCCATTTTCTCAGGGACGCAGAAACTTCATCTTGCAGCAAGATAATGCGCGTACACACACCGCACGTATCACCCAGCACTTCTTGAAACAGCACAACATCTCAGTCATGCCCTGGCCTGCCCTCGCCCGGACCTCAATCCCATCAAACATCTCTGGGATCAACTGCAAAGGGAGGTCAACGCTGTACGCCCCAGACCAACGACAGCTGCAGAACTGGAGAATATCATTGTCCAGGCCTGGAACAACATCCCCAGGGCAGCTGTCATCCGTCTGATGCACTCTATGCGCCGACGCCGCCAAGCCGTCATCAACGCCAATGGGGGTCAAACGCCATATTGACTTTGTGCTGTGCCATGCTTGCTCCAAATACAGAATAAACTTCCACACTGATTACGCTGGTGTCCATCATTTCATTCCTAAAATGTCGATAACATCCGTTGCATGGTTCGTCCTTTCAAATGTTGGATTAAAAGTGCTTAAAAGGGGCTACTTCGCGGGGTTTTTGTTGATCAGTATACTTTTAGTTTAGTTATTTTTCTCGCAAATTTAACCTTTGTTTACTCGCTTGTTTGACATGCCCTTCTTTATATGTTGTGAAGCCGAAGAAAAGTTTCCGAACGGACAAAACGGTTTTTGTTTCCTTTTCAATTTGAATTAGAATTTTAACTGCGGGGGCTCATGACACTCGATGAATTTTGCAATTCCATATTTCTTCTTATTGTTGTTATAATGATGCTTCTCTGTTGAAAGACACCAACAGAGTTTAATAAGAGTCCAGCGTGTAGTGTTACTCCCCCTCCCTTCCCCCCTCCCTTCCCCCTCCCTTTCCCCTCCCTACCCACACTTTGCGCCTTGGAATCTGCGTTGTTTTTCAAGTGTTGCAAATTAAAACTGTATCGTTGCAAGTCAGCAGAGGCTCAAATGCATCATATATATACATTCATGCAACCAACGAACGCCTGGAAAGGTAGAGGAACTGACACATGAAATGAACAGATACCATTGGACCATCATAGGACTTTGCGAAGTACGATGGAAGAACCTTGGGGAAACATCAACCCAGGAAAATCACAAACTGTACTACAGTGGCAGAGAAGACAAACACGAACAGGGTGTCGGATTTCTCGTCCACAAAGACATCGTGAACACCGTCGTGAGTTGTCGGCCAGTCTCCAGTAGGCTTATCACCATACGCTTGAGGGCAACCCCATTTCATATCACCATTGTACAAGTTTATGCCCCAACAACAGACTATGGCGATGAGGAAATAGAAGACTTCTATGACCAACTGCAAGAAGTTCTGGACCAGACCCCCAAGAAAGACATTCTTGTGGTGCAGGGAGACTGGGCGGTCCGTGGCGCAGTGGTTAAGGCGCCTGCCACCAATGCCAAAGGTGCGTGATTCGATACCGGGTTCCGGCGTTGGACTTTTCTCCTCTGGTAAGTGTCATCGTTAATTCGGGCGGACCGTCGGGGGTTCTTTCTCCGGGTACTCCGGTTCTTCCACCCCCCCCCCACCCCCCACACTTTGGTACCGGTCTCAGGCCACTTTACAAATTTCAAATACAAGCGATCAAAAATCTCTGTAACTTCAGTAGCTGACTGGCCCTTCGTTTGTCTTGTACTGTGTTTGTCTTAAATGGCGTAAATCCGTGTCTGTTTCGTGAGTGTGTGTGTTGGGTTTCAGGCGCGGCGCTTTGAGTCGATTTCCCCAAAATTGAGAAAAAGCGCCTCTATAATAACGGTATTATTATTATTATTACTGGAGTGCCAAAATAGGAGAGGATGCTGCTAGGAACTGGAAAGGCACATGCGGACGCTATTGCAATGCAGAGACCAACGACAGATGCTTAAGTCTCCTGGAATTTGCCAGTTCAAATGATGTAAAGCTGATGAACAAGTTTGGTCCGCACAAAGCATCCAGAAGGTGGACATGGCACAGCCCGAACGGAGAGCACCATAACCAAATTGACTACATCATGGTGAAGAGACGCTTCCAAACCAGTGTGAACATTGCCAAGACAAGAAGTTTTCCAGGAGCAGAAATTGGAAGCGACCATGACTTAGTGATGATGACCTTCCGACTCCGCCTAAAGAAGGTCAACAAGCAGGGTCCCACCAGAATCAAGTTTGACCTCGAGAAGCTGAAAGACCCAGAGGTAGCGGAAGCCTTTCGGGCAAAGATATGAGGAAAATTCGCACCACTGCTACTTCTAGGTGCAGAAGACTCGGACGTGGACACACATTTAACACTGTTGTAACCCAAACAGCCAGTGAGATCCTTGGCAAACACCGACAAGCAAAGAAACCTTGGGTTACAGCTGACATCTTTGTTCTATGTGACAAGCGTCGAGAATTAAAGAAAAAGAAATCAGAGGTAGAAGGAGCTAAACAATACAGGGAAAATACCAGGATATCAAAAAGAGCATGAAAAAGGCAAAGAATAAGTGGATTGAAGATCAGTGTAAACACGTAGAAGAAAATCTGAACAAATATAATAGCAAAAAAGCATACCAGCTGGTGAAAGACCTGACCAGTGTAAAACAAGGACGCTCTTCGATCATTCAAGATAGTGAAGGGAACTGTCTTACGGAAGATCAAGGCATACTGAAGAGATGGACAGAGTACTGCTCAGATTTGTACAACCACCGAGCTGCAGGGGACCCAGGCATACTTGCCAACCCACCCGTGACCAACAATGGCAACTATCCCATCCTCCGAGAAGAAGTAGAGGTTGCAGTGAAGTCGCTGAAAAAAGGGAAGGCAGCAGGAGCAGACAACATCCCTGCAGAGCTAGTCCAAGAAGGGGGAAAAGACACGATAAGCGCCTTACTAACAATCTGCAATAAGATCTCGCAGTCAGGGGATTGGCCCACACCATGGACCCAATTACTTATAATAACTCTCACTAAAAAAGGCAACTTACATCAATGCCAGAACTATCGCACGATCAGTCTTATATCCCACCCATGCAAAGTCATGTTAAAGATTCTACTGAACAGGCTGAAGCCACAGGCAGAGGAAATCATAGCTGAGAAACAGGCAGGCTGCAGACCAGGGCGCAGCGCAACTGAGCAGATCTTCAACCTGAGAGTTCTATGTGAGAGATACCTCCAGCACCAGCAGTACCTCTATCATGTCTTTGTGGATTTTAAGAAAGCGTTTGACAGGGTGTGGCATGCAGCCCTTTGGTCCACCATGAAGCTATACAACATCAATGCCAACCTCATCAAAGTCATAGCAAACCTTTACAACAAGGCCACTAGCGCAGTCTGCTTCAACGGCAAAATAGGAAACTAGTTTAGGACTACAGTTGGAGTCAGACAAGGCTGCTTGCTCTCACCTACTCTTTTCAACATCTTCCTGGAAAGAATCATGACGGACGCTCTGAAAGATCATGAAGGAACTGTCAGTATTGAAGGCAGAACAATCACGAACTTGCGCTTTGCGGACGACATTGATGGCCTTGCAGGAACAGAGAAGGAGCTAGCTCAGCTGGTGGAAAAACTGGATAGTACAGCCATTGCATATGGGATGGAAATCAGATCAGTGCAGAGAAGACCAAACTGATGACCAATAACGCCAGTGGCATTGGCACTGAAATCATGGTTGGAGGCCAAAAACTGGAAACAGTTAAGAAATTCAAATACTTAGGAGCCATTGTGACAGATGAGGGATCAAAACCAGAAATACTGTCCAGGATTGCGCAGACAACAACAGCACTGACAAGATTGAAGACCATATGGAAGGACAGAAACATCACACTCTGCTCCAAGATCAGACTGATGCGCTCCTTAGTCATCTCAGTGTTCTTGTATGCCTGCGAGTCATGGACCCTCACAGCAGACCTTGAAAGGATACAAGCCACTGAAATGATATGTTTTCGAAGGCTGCTTGGCATCTCATACAGAGATCACATCACAAACGAGGAAGTGGGAAGCAGAATCAGGCAAGCCATCGGGCCCTATGAAGACTTATTAGCCATTGTGAGAAAACGCGAACTGAAGTGGTATGGGCATGTCACGCGTTCAGCAGGGCTTGCCAAAACAATCCTGCTAGGCACTGTGCAAGGAGGACGAAGGAGAGGAAGACAGAGGAAAAGATGGGAGGACAATATCTCAGAGTGGACAGGACTGAAGCTGGGCGATACGCTGAGAATGGTAGAGAACAGAGAGGAATGGAGGGAGCTGGTTGCCAAGTCATCAGTGGTGCCCCAACGGTCGGCAAGACTACGGGATATAGATAGATGGAGGATCTAAGTTTTCAGTCTGCTAGGAACACCAACGACGGGAAATGCCTTCAGATGGATGGATGGATGGATGGATGGATGGATGGATGGATGGATTCATTCATTCATTCATTCATTCATTCATTCATTCGTTGTTAGGGTTTAACACCCTTTGGCACAACAATGCCAAAACAGCACACTACAAGCAGCACTCTTTCGGTCTGGACTTTTTAATCTGCTTTCGGGAATAAACCGTGTTTCTAAACTTAGGAATGTATCGGAGTCTGGCCGAGAAATATTCCTGGACCGATAACATCTACGAACACAGCAAACTGTAACATTCCAAACTGCCGGACGATAGTCCTAAATTTTGTTACGCATCTCTGCGCGTAGTCGAGGTTGTTACAGTAAGCATTGAACAGACGTCGATAACAGTGGGCCCGCGCACGCGTAATGCAGCCGTCGTCTGACCCATCACCTTTCGCTCGCTGGATCGATTTCACAGCCTGTCAGGCGAAGAACACACAGTGCTATTTGCGTTACTAAAACAAGACACTGTAAGACTGCTGATGTTATTCTGTGATTTATTGCAGCTGCAGTATTGCCTAGGGGTTGAACTTTTAACCCGTTGGGTGTCGGCAGCAGTTTTAGTGGGAATCATCGCGACTAAAACCGCTGCGGCGACACCCAGAGGGTTAATTCATTCATTCATTTGTTCTCTCTCTCTCTCTCTCTCTCTCTCTCTCTCTCTCTCTCTCTCTCTCTCTCTCTCTCTCTCTCCAATGACGTAAGGATCCGTCATTTTTAACGCGTCTCAGGCGAGTAACACCGAGATATTCTGCACTGTTGTAACAAGCCATTCCCCGAATGCTGATATTAATTCTGTGGATGATTGCAGCTGACGCAAGCGTCCAGCGACGGAATTTTTTGTCACGCGGTTCGTCGTCAAACTCGCGTGATCGGGTTACAGCCGGTTTGTTTCAGCTGTTTCTAATAATGTAACGCATCCGTCTTAATGCAGCTGAAATGTTCACTCGCTCCAATATAGATCCGGAAAAAGGCAGCTGCT